>JASTWL010001361.1:0-40000 GCA_035220575.1 Temnothorax rugatulus | reverse complement strand
AATAATTTCGACGTACGAGACGACGATTAAGCCCTTCCGGCCGATCGATCGCACTTCCATTTCGCCACACGCATCCTCGTGTTATTTATTGCCTTTGATACTTTGTTTCGCAGGAAAGAGACAGGAATTAAAGAGTTCAACTGGTGGAAAAATGGTGATGAAAATGTTACACGTATATTTCCTTTCCGATTGCACATTGGATTGACAATAATTTCATTTCAATTACGTCAATATCGTTTGTTAATTACAAGAATTTTTATGTTCTCTAATGCAAATGGAGTATTTTATTGGCGAAGAGATAATTTTCGAAACTTTCAGACGGTGATAGTAGAAAACGAATTCGTAGTACGCGGCGATTGATCTATTTTATTTCTGTCGTTTAATTTTACTCTCTCGATGTTTCGATGTAATCGCGCACGAACTTTTTCCATTTTCGCGCTTATTACTCGCCCCGCCACGGCGCCGGCGAGAAATTTAAGCGACCGCTCGCAATTTTCATCATGGGAGAGACGAATGACACGTAACAACGAATATTGTTGCTCCGTTGTACGATTATGCGCCGTTATAATTAATGAGCGATTACTGTAAGCGGCTTATATTGATTTTCGGTCCATCATAATACACTTATCGCTACATTTGACAAAATAATCAGTGGCATCGATAACAGCTTAATTAACATCTCGTGCAATTATAAATATATGAGTGGCGCGAAACAGGCGGATTCTCACGATTTCCCGCCCGACTAATGAGTACACATTATGACGACGACGATGTTCTTTCGGTCTCGCCGGCCGAGAAGGAGCGCGCCGTCATTTTTATATCAAAGAACCAACGTTCCCGAAGGGCTCTATTTATTCACCGCTGATGGTAGCTCGACTGAATACTTCCTGCAAATCTGAATATGGGCGCCAGGTGCGATTCCTCGCACCACGATACACGAAATCCGGATTCTTTATCACCTCAGGCGTGAGTCCGATATAGGAGGAGAGGGAGCGTAGCGCAATGAACACACCACAATTATAACAGATTAGTATTTAATAAGAAAAAGCATAGATAGAACAATTCGGTCGTAATGGCGGCGCAACGCACGCCGCGAACGCGATAATTTTCGGACCGAAGTACGCTCGAAGCGACCTGCTTCTAAATTTCCATTTACAACGAATCCCACCCCGTGTGTCCCGGTACTGACACTTCTTGACTACGACAAATCCCACCCTGAATCGCGCGGTACCGACTACAATTAATTATTGCTCGACGCAACATTTTTACCCCTCAACGCACACATAACTCGACGTACATTCCACAACGCGACGAAAACAACCCACAAAACGATAGCGACGTCGAAGAGGAACGGCTTGCAAAGCGATCTCTATTCGCGCTACGATACGCTTTCACCACTCTGCGCGATCTCGCAGTCCCGAAATGGCCGCGAATCTCTCGGATTCAGCGAGTCCCGTGACCGCGGATCTTTGATTCCGCGAGCCCTGAAATGACCCCGCGATTTACGCCTCGCGAGGTCCGCAACACAAAATGCGACGGTGCCCCGCACGCCACGACGCGATCACGCGGATCCTATACGGCCCCGCGCTGATACGATGTCCGGCCCGTACAGAGAACACCTCGCCCAAAGACCGCTCGATCACGCGAAACGCATTTCGCCGTTCCCCATACTCCGAGTCTACACAACACGGCACTTAGCCTCCCGACGATATGACAATTAATTCCCCAAAACGATAATTCGCTCGACGACACGACAATTAAACGCGTTGACTGTCGGCGGCCGCGCACTCGAACTCCCGAGACGGGCGATTACGCACTTTTCCGGCCGAGTCCTCCCGCGGTATTCCTTTCGGGATAATTAAGCGATCACATACTTGCGCGTCACAACGCGACTCCCGGGAGGACCTCGGTATCGCTACGATCTTACTTGCGGTGCTTGTGCAGTGGCCTTACAATTTTCCGCTTGTTCCGGCAGTAAGGGTTTCCGTCGAAAGGGGTTGGGGGTGGCACCTCTCGTTATGACGGTCCGCACGACAGTGACGGCCCTCTGGTTCGGTGGGATCACGCTGGGCCCGCCGTGGCGCCCCTGCGCGCCGGTACCGTACGCCCTGTCTCTCTTGGCGAGTGCTGCGCCCTACTCGACGCTGCGCCTAACTAAGGCGCCCTCGCGCCTGCCTCCACCCGCTTGCGGTAGTGCCTAAAATGGCGCCGGGTCCGGCGGTCCAGGCCGCGACTCCGGGATCGGTTGCTCGACGGCCGGGCTGGCCAGGCCCTGGCTCGTCGACCGGTGGCATACTCCGGGGGTGGATGACCCTTCGACGGGGACCTTCGGCGGGGCATCCCCCTCTCCGGTTCCTCCGTGTGCGGGTCGTCATTCCGTGTGGCGGGCCAGCGTCCTCCCTGACAGGCGTTTCGCGGCACCGGCTATGGGCCCCAGCGCGACCCGTCCGTCGGCCGTCCGTCCTCATTACGCCCCCAGCCAGTCGCTCCCAGACTCCCTCGGTGCGACTTTCCGTCGGTACAATAATCCTTTCGGCCATCTGCTCCGCACCTGTAAGTCTCGCAATTTCGTTAACCTAGTTCTAGCGCTCGCGCCCCGCCCGCCCCGGGCGGAGGCACCACTCCTGACGTCTCCCTCGGCCGAGCTACCATCCGGACCGGGGACGCGACAATTGTCACGTCACAACATGTGGCCGATTATATTATTGTCTTTGAATCAGAGCCCATAATTACACTAATGGAGCTAAAGTCTCACTACGCATTTACCTCTTAAGCCCATATTTGTACCTACTGTCGCAGTATATATTTGAAAAGTACATTATGTCTAGAATATTTTGATGTCAAAAACACAAGAGTAAGTGTACCTCTTCATGCTATTAGTAACAAGTATATGTTCAATAATATCATTATCATAATAAACTTTGAAATCATTTGACGTGAGTGTACATGATGCTGACTACTTGCTGACCATTAACGTATGATAATTTTAAGAAAACTTTGAAAAGGGAACACTTTTAACGCCAAATATATAATAACAATATCGATTAGAATATAACAAGAACGATATTAAAATAAATTACATGCATGCTTCGGACTATTACGTGATCGTTACACTGAGAAAAAAATTTTTCTGCATTTTAGTATATATTAGTTTGCATACAACTGTGACTCCATTTACTAAAATGAAGAAAATTTTTCTTTTTATTAGTATATTTTTTTCCCAGTAAATACACATCTAAAAAAAACCGATGAGGTATCTTTATACTTAAAAAAAACTTATGTGGTATGTTTGTATCTCAAAAAATCGAAGAATCTCTGTACCTAAAAAAAACCGATGAGATATTTTTATACTTCTAAAAAATCGATGTGGTATGTTTGTATTTTCACAAAAATAAATGATATCTATAAATTGCGCCAAGTAAAAAATGATAATCCAACACAGGAATACAAGGTATTTAAATGCAAAGATGTTAATCGCAAAGATTAAAAACTGTTAAAGAAGTAACAATAAAAAATGCAAATATTTTATTGAAATAAAAAAAAAATTTCGTACAAAAACTTAACGCTGCTTTTTTACTCCATAACCACTTTCTTCGAGCTAACATGCTGCGCGTGTACTTCGCACCTTTTTTTAAAGAAGGTAATTTTGTTGTGACTGGAGTAAAAAAGCAGCGTCAAGTTTTTGTACGAAATTTTTTTCATTTCAATAAAATATTTGCATTTTTTATTGTTACTTCTTTAACAGTTTTTAATCTTTGCGATTAACATCTTTGCATTTAAATACCTTGTATTCCTGTGTTGGATTATCATTTTTTACTTGGCGCAATTTATAGATGTCATTTATTTTTGTGAAAATACAAACATGCCACATCGATTTTTTAGAAGTATAAAAATACCTCATCGGTTTTTTTTTTTTAGGTACAGAGATACTTCGATTTTTTGAGATACAAACATACCACATCAGTTTTTTTTAGGTATAAAGATACCTCATCGGTTTTTTTTTTAGATAACCACTTTCTTCAAACGCGTGACTTGACGCCTTTTTTTACCTTTTTTTTAAAAAGGTAATTTTGTTGTGATATCATTTCTTTTTGTAGTATTAGGGATCATATAAGCATTAAACAGTACATGTTTATAACATATATATTTTGCGACATAAAATACAAATACAACTCAGCGTAATATGTTATTATAAACATGTACTAGTATTATAGTACCTATATCCTTAGGTGATAATATGTCTAAGTAATAGTATGTAAACATAACACTTCTGTATGTTCAACAACAAGGATCTGTACATATAAAAATAAATTTTCTTTACTAAACACATGCACATGTAAAGGAGATTAGGCTATTTACAAACATCTTTATTCCTGTATTACAATAATTTGTTAAAAATAAACGAAATTTAAATTTAAAAAAAGGATTTTAAAGCTTTAAATATCTACTTTCGAAAGGTTACTATTATTTTTTAATTTCTGTGAGTTTGATAATTTTTACATATAGAAAACTACGAGCTGGACAAAATAGAAAATTTTTCTCTCACTTTGTGGGCCTGTCACGTGCAGAAAAAAAATCTGCGAAAATTTTCGACTTTGTAACGTGAAAGCTTGAAGTTTTCCTTACAAAATCTTTTTTTAAAAATGTTTCTACGATTTTTTGTTGCTGAGTTATCGTGGATCAAAGTCAAAATGCTCATTTCTTATTCCATCCACAATAACTTAGTAACAAAATATCGTAGAAACAGTTTTAAAAAAAGATTTTACAAGGAAAACTTCAAGCTTTCATGTTAGGAAGTCGAAAATTTTCGCAGATTTTTTTTTGTGCACGTGACAGGCCCACAAAGTGAAAGAAAAATTTTCTATTTTGTCCAGCTCGTAGTTTTTTATATGTAAAAATTATCAAACTCACAGAAACTAAAAAATAATAGTAACCTTTCGAAAGTAAAGATTTCAAGCTTTAAAACCCTTTTTTAAAATTTAAATTTCATTTATTTTTAACAAAGTTACACAGCTGCTTGAATTTTTCCTATTTTTAAAGATAAATTTAGCATTCTCCTTTAATTTATGTGAGAAATGAGAAGATAAATGATCGGGTTTGTTAGATTGGGCACTGGATTTTTCGACACGTGCAATTCTTTGAATGACGTTCACGATGATATTCGTGTTATGTACGATGCTTCTGTTGAAATCGAGGAATCACATGCCGGAAAAGTTTTTCTTAGGTATTTATCATTAAAAATAACTTTGTATAATTCTCTTTTATGTTATTCAGTTATTGGGATAGATCTGACCATCGTCGGAGTGTTATAATGAAGAAAGGTGAATGTGTATATATATATCTGTGATTTAGAGATACTCCAGTGTCACTTTTGGAGTAACATTGGCGTGATATATAAAATGTTCTCCTGCATAAATTTAATTTTCACATACAGGTAATTCTATCTATCAGCTTCTTCAGAGATGTTTAGAAGTTCTGAGGCATGAATTCAGCGAGCTTAAAACAGTAATGGTCAGCAGATCAGTTAATGTATGTCAAGGAGAATCTTATATTACAGCACCATTAGACGTTTTACGATTTTATTGTAACTAAGGTAAATATACTAAATGATAAAACTTATGAAGCAATATCATAATGGTGGCATGTTATTTTATTTTACTTACACGGAAAAAAAAATTTACTTGTTGCAAGTAAATACATTTTTTTGAAATATAATTACTAAATTGAAAGAAATAATAACTTCCAACAATAAATTTTTTTTTTGGTTCAATAAAATATTATCTCTAAAACAAATAATTTGTCAATGAAGAGAATATTTTATTGAAACAAAAACCCAATTACTTGTCAGTAGAAAATCATTTTATCAAAACTAATAAATGTAATTACTTAAACATAACAGTCGTTAATAAGTAACAAATTTTTGGGAATTTATGACATAAATACTAGAAATAATTCATTGATTACTTGTATCAATTAATACATATGTATAAACAATTATTTCTTGCCGCAAGTACAAATTTACTTAAAAGAAATAACTCCATACTGTAAACAGTATTATATAAAAATAATTTCAAGCAAAAATTTTACTTTACGCAAAAAATACGTTTCTAGAATCTACAAATTCATCTTTCTAGTTACAAAAAATTTAGCTTTACTTCACGGAAAAAAAATGTTCTTGTTTTAAGTAAACACATTTTCTTGAATTATGATTTCTAAATTGAAAGAAATAATTACTTCCAACAATAAAATTTATTTTTGTTTTAATGAAATTATCTCCAAAACAAATAATTTGTCAATGAAGAGAATGTTTCATTGAAACAAAAACCCAATTACTTGTCAGTAGAAAATCATTTTATCAAAACTAATAAATGTAATTACTTAAACATAACAATTGTTAATAAGTAACAAATTTGTGGGAATTTTTATTACATAAATACTAGAAATAATTTATTGATTACTTGTATTAATTAATACAAATGTATAAACAATTATTTCTTGCCGCAAGTACAAATTTACTTAAGAGATTTAATTCCATACTGTAAACAGTATTATATAACAATAATTTCAATTAAAAATTTTACTTTACGCAAAAAATACGTTTCTAGAATCTACAAATTTGTCTTTTTAGTTACAAGAAATGTAGCTTTACTTCATAAAAAAAAAATGTTCTTGTTTTAAGTAAATACATTTTCTTGAATTACGATTTTTAAATTGAAAGAAATAATTACTTCCAACAATAACATTTATTTTTGTTTCAATGAAATTATCTCTAAAACAAATAATTTGTCAATGAAGAGAATGTTTTATTGAAACAAAAACACAATTACTTGTCACTAGGAAATCATTTTATCAAAACTAATAAAAGTAATTACTTGAACATAACAGTTGTTAATAAGTGAAATTATTTTTAAATTTATGACATAAATACTAGAAAAAATTCATTGATTACTTGTATCAATTAATACATATACAAACAATTATTTCTTGCTGCAAGTACAAATTTACTTAAGAGAAATAATTCGAATCTTTTTCTGTAAATTAATGTTTTATACAATTATAAATGAAATAAAGAGCTCAGTGCAAAATGGTGTATCTCACATTATACAATTATATTAAGAGAAGTGTGTGGATTACACACTTTATATTAATATATATAACTGTTATATCAATATATAAATATAGGCTGCGGTCCACTTGACGCTACAAATGCTTCGAAGCATTCCTCTTCTCTTTTCTTTCAATGAAGAAAGAAGGAGAAGAAGAACGCTCCGAAGCATTTGTAGCGTCAAGTGGACCGCAGCCTAAATGTATAGCATATTTATTTTCTGTCTCCCTCGATGAAAACACGTGTGCGCGACGTGCATTTTTCGTGACGCTCGACTCGCGGATGCTCGGTCGCGTTCGGTATCGCTCGCCTATTCGTGCGCGCTGCGTGCCGGTCCGAACCTGTTCCCCTCCGCACGCCTCGCCCCCTCAGATAGCTCGGTGCTCGGTGATAGAGTGCGTGAACCGAGTGCGTAACCGAGATATTTTTCGTGCGTGCGTTATTCAAATATACTCGGTTCTTTGATTGTATCAGCTTTGTTTGTATTCTACAGTAATACGTCAGATAAAGAGCCGCAAACGCGGACCGACGAAGGACAAGGGACACGAAATCCTGCGCGAGCGAGTGAGAACAGTGCATTGTGAGACACCTAACTAACGTGGTCCTTACGTGCGCGAACTCGTATCGCGAACTCGTGGTACGCACGTTCGGACGCATGTGCACCGGCACGTGGATTGCACCGTGAATACCGTGATAAAGCACTGTTCGTCTGTTCGTCAACTGCATTATTCACTCGATTACTTCTCGGCTTATGCCCAAATATTTCGGTTGTAACAACGACAGTGACGTGAACACTTTTATAATTACTTTTTGTAATTAGTTGACTTATTGTGGATATCGAGATATCTTATACCGAGGAGGTACCTCGTACCGAGAAACATCATTCGCAAAGTTTCCGGTGGATCAAAGGACGAAATATCTGAGAACAAGTAAGTCGCCATATATGACGCACGTGCATATTATGGGTGCGTTCCACTTATCGCTCGCAATGCTCGTGGAATCATTTCATCCTTGTTGTTTGTCAAATGTTAAACAAGGACGAAATAATGCTCGCGAGCGTTGTGAGCGATAAGTGGAACGCAGCCTAAGAGTGTTGTAGAACATGCACGGAAAAAAAATTACTTAAAACAAGTAAATTCTGCTAGCGAGCTTGAAAAAAATTAATTATTGGAGTAATTTATTTCTTTCAAGCAATATAAAATTTTACTTGAAATAAGTAAATTTTTGTCGTGTATACACGTGTATACACCGGAAAAAAATTTACTTATTTCAAGTAAAATTTCATTGCTTCAAAGAAATAAATTAATAGTCCTTAGCAGGATTTACTTGTTTCAAGTAAATTTTTTTCCGTGTGAACATGCATTAAAAGCTACATTACAGTAACATATTTCTTATTAGGACAGATTTCGTGAAAGTTGAAAGAGAAGGATTTGATCTTTGTCAAACGTAGTTCAGAAACAACAGTAACAAGAATCGTCTAAAGTTTCCAAGACCTATTTTTCCAATTGCATCATTACGTTTCTATAATGGCTGACGAAAAAATGAAGGAAATCTTAAAAGAGTTGGGAATAGAAAATCTTGTAGATGTCTTTGAAAGTAAGTATAGAGAGAGATTTTTTGAACTGTTACGTGTCTTATTTACAAATTTTTTTTTCTTTTAACACATAAAAACCTATTTTCTTATAAATTCGTTAAAAGATAGAAACTTGATATAATTAAACAAGAAGATATGTAGTATATATTTGCTTAGTAAGATAAACTTTGTAGTTAAAATAAATTTTCTTTTTTTAAATAAACAATGCTTTAAATACTACCTTTTCCAGAAAATGAAATTAAAGAAGAGGATTTACAATATTTGACTGAAGAGCTTATTGCACAAATAATTCAACCTATAGCACCTAGAGCACGTTTTTTAAACTACTGGAAAAGAAAATATGTTCAAAACATTTCAACTGATTCTTTGGATAACTCAGAAAGTCCACCTAAAAAAAGAAGTGTAAGTTTGATCATTTTACATCATACATGATACTTATAAGTGACTGAGAAAGAATGTTTTAATCAAGTAATTCTTTCAAAAAATAATCCTTGTCTTAGATGTTTCAAATGTTTTTGAAATAAAAATATTGAAAGTATGTTATTAATTAGTAATGAAGTAGGTATTTACTTGATTAAAAAAGGTATATATATTTATTTATTTAAAAACATAAAAAACATTTCTTCAGTTCATTAATGATGGTGCAAGTACATCTGGGACTTCAAATGTATTACAAAAAGATTCAAACAAAGAAAATGAAGAACCACTACCACGTCAGCAAGCTTTCTTAGGTGAATCACAATTTATAATTCAGACTATGCCATCTATAAAAAAACTGCTTAACAAAGAAAGTGTTGGACAACGTATTATAAAAATGTACGATAAAAGCGGTGATATTAGTGAAAAAAATCGCAGTAAAATATGTGACATTGTTATTTCGTATCTTGAGAGTAAACATGCAAGGTAAAATTTCAATACATTCTCTCAAATATACATTTGCTGTACTTAAGAATTTATATAAACTTTATACATTATAACGGTACATTTTTTTATGATAGGAGAAACAACGAACTTTGTGAAAAAATTAGCAATCTCATTGTTAAAGATTTTCCAACAGAATGTCAAAGTACATATTTTGTACCTCCTGGAAGTAAAAAATATTCTTCGACTAAAAAATCAGTTCCAGCACGAGGTAAACTAGTAAATATGTGGAGAAATCGTGAATATGAAAATAAAAAAAGTGATAAACAGATTGATATTCAAACAGATCCCGAAGATAACAATGATGAAGAAGGTAAAGTCATCGTACGAAAGAATATGTTAATTAATAAATTATTATAAATCAGTTTATCATTTAAATAAATCAGTTATTTTATATATAAATCTTGTTAATAATGTTGAAAGCTTTTGGCTATTTTTAATGTGTTTGTTTAAACTTACTTTTTTAAAACAAAATCTTAAATAAAAATTATTTTTTAGTATAGTTTACTTAAAATTAAATTAAAATTACTTTGTTCAAAGATTTAATATAGCATTGATGTAAATATTTGACTTATACAACAGTTTTTAAGAAATACCTCATATAAAATAATTGTTTTTACGTGAAGCTTGTTGTCATAGAACAATTATTATTGTTTTTCTAAAAGCTTGACAAGCCACATTTATTTTTAATTCAACAAAAATTAAAATTAAAAACATCTATTTGATTAATAAAATAATGACAGTAATTTCGCTTTTTTCTTAGATCCTCAGTTTCAACAAAGTTTTGACTGGCTACTTCATAACAGAGCGCCATGGGATTTAGTCATGTCCCATTGGGTTTGCACATTCAAAAATCGTCATTTCGAGTGGAAAACTTCCACAGATACACAACTTAACCACATTTTCGAAAAATGGCCTATTCTTTGTATGCCAGACAGTTACAAACTTATTCAGAGAGATTTTATCGAAATGAAAATTTGTAACACTAAAATTACTATTAAGACATGGATGGATTTTTTTGATAAATTGGTCAAGAAAAAGCGTATTAATAAAAGGGATGATACTGCCGGTACACTTTCTGAAAGCATCAACAATCTTAAAAAAGATGGTAATATTATATAAATATGTTTTACATGTTTATATTACGTATAAAACAATGTATTACATAAAAGTGATCATATTACATTAAAAAAAATTTTTTTAGAGGACAAAGTTGCTGCTATGTTAATGTTAATATCTCATCTTATACCACCAAAAGGAATGCTTAGACTAAATAAAAAATATTATAAAGCATCTATAGGAGATTGTAAAGATAGTATAATAAGACACGTAACAGTACGTTATAGTAAATATATATATTTTTAATATTAATAAAATGTATAACATATCTTTTCATTTATTCATATTTTTTTTACAGAACGCTAATAACATTCAAGACATGAAAGAAGAAGTCATAAATAAAGCAAAAGCGTTGAACATATCCGTTCAACCTTATATTATTGTAGTAGAACCCGAAATTTCTAAAATTACTTATTCATATGTTTGTATAGATAACGTGTTGTATAATGCAGCATCTACTCTTGAAGCTTTTAATATCTGTTTTCAATCATATCACGTTTTCAACGTAAAATACCCGGTTTTTTCTGAACATTTGTGGCTGTTATTTCAAAGAGGTTTATATAAGTTTGCGACTAAGTGGGATAAAATCGTACCACATATTGAGAATGTAATAGATTACTTAACGATAAGCGAAACACATAAAAACACGCAGCAAAGTGAAGTAAGTGATGATGATGATTAATTATAATTTTTATTTCATACGCATGATACAGGTCGATCACGTAAAAAATTTAGTTTATTCTGGTACAGCACAGTAATCTATATATATAAGTACCGTCTGTCTGTCTGTATGTACGCGAACTACTTCCACATTTATGGGCCGATTCTCTCGAAATTGGTACCAAAATGTTGCAAATTTTTCGGGGATGAAAATGTCGCGGCTTTTTTTTTGTTTTAGCCCCCCCCCCCCCCCACACCCACCCACGCACGCAACATACGCACCTACGCGCATACACACCCACACGCACACATACACACACACAGATGTTTTTTTGTTTTCGCGTATACACACACATACACATGTATACACACACATACACAATAAATAATTTTAATTTTATATGATGATGGAGCTAAATCTAATATAAGAGGAAACTCTCAAGCTGCACGAGAACTGATCTCTGTCAAACTCATCATATGGGATGAGGTGAGCATGACAGTTGAGCATGCCTTAACAACAGTTGATCAACTCTTCAAGGATCTAATGAAGAATCCTAGACCATTTGGAGGAAAAGTTATTTTATTTGCAGGAGATTTCAGACAAAATCTCCCAGTAGTACCTCATGCACATAAAGCAGCCATAATTGAGTCGACTGTCAAATACAATCCTATATGGAGAAATGTAATTCAGGTTAAATTACAGCAAAATATGAGAACTGCGGATGAAAAGGAATTTGCAAATTGGCTAATGCAACTAGGAGATGGTAAATTGTCAAATACGGATGGATTACATCTTGATACAATTGAAATCCCCCAAGATTTTATATCAAAAGAATCTATTATTACTGAGATTTTTGGTGATAGAATCACCATGGAACAGATTAGAGAAAATCCAGATCGAGCGATTCTTTGTCCTAAAAATGAAGATACCTTCAAAATTAATGACGAAATCCTTCGTCTAATGGAGAAGAAAAGGAGAAGAAAAGGAATATCTCTCAATTGACTCTATTGTGAGTGATGATCCACAAGAGCAAATGAATTATCCGACTGAGTTTTTAAACTCTATGACACCTTCTGGAATGCCAGTTCATCGACTTAAAATAAAAGTCAGTGTTACAATTATCTTATTAAGAAATTTAAATAGTAAGAAAGGACTTTGCAATGGCACAAGATTTATTGTTACTGATTTGAAATATAATCTTATTTATGCGGAGGTTCTGACTGGTCCTGCCCGAGGCCAGATTGTCTTCATCCCAAAAATCGATTTCATTACAAATGACTCGGAAGTTCCATTCAAGCTTAAACGGAGACAGTTTCCTATTCGAGTATCATTTGCTATGACAATAAATAAATCCCAAGGACAAACTTTACAAAAAGTTGGGATTTATCTGCCACATCCTGTATTTGCTCATGGTCAACTTTATGTGGCATTTTCTAGAGCAACCAAAAAGGAAAATATCAAAATTAAGATTGACGAAACAAGCAATCAAGGACATCTCATTGAAGAAAATCCAAAATCTTTAAAAAAAAATATCGTATACAGAGAGGTTTTATAAATTAAAGAATTAAAAAAATGTATGAGAGACTGATGAAACAAGCAATCAAGGACATCTCATTGAAGAAAATCCAAAATCTTATACAAAAAATATCGTATACAGAGAGGTTTTATAAATTAAAGAATTAAAAAAATGTATGAGAGCTAATAATATAACGGGTAAGCGGTGGGTACTTTAGGAGTAAAAAATTTTTTATAAGTAAATAAGAATTCTATTATATACCAAGTAAAATATTTATAATGTTTGTAATTTGTATTTAATCAGTGCTTAAAGCAACCAAAAGAGAAAATGTTAAAGTTAAGATAATGAAATATGAACTTCAACTCGACATAATTGAAAACATTCTCTTATATGCAGATTTAAATTAAAAGTTATTTATATATATATATACATAGATATTTTTATATTTTTTGAATTATATCAATATATATCTATATATATACAGATAGATCTATATCTATATATAGATCTATATATAGTTTCCTAGCTTTGAGGCCCACGCGCTAGCTTTGAAGCCCGCGCGAAGCGCGGGCCGAAAAGCTAGTATTTTAAACGTTTAAATTTACGATAAGATTGTTTTAGTTAATATAAGTTTAATTAATAAGTCCAAAAATATAAGTCTAACTTATATTTTGTTAATATAAGTTTTTTATTTCGCACAAGTTGTTTCACAGTCAAGTCAGGAGTTATTTCGAGTTTGCATTGACATTTTTATTTGTGTATTACATTTGGAAAAATGTGTAAAATTACTTGTATGTTTTGTGAAAAATTCTTTTCTTCTTTATCACGATTAAATAATCATGTTAGAATATTTCATAAGGCGTTAATGAATTCACAAATACAGTGCAATATAGGTATTTGCGCAAGAACATATCATAGATTCCAATCGCTATTAAAACATATTAATTCTGAACATTCAGGTGTTATACAAAAAACATATTTGAAGAAAAATTCAGAAGATAGTAAAAGAAAAATGATATTAAAAGATCATGAGCACGAGTGTAATTTGAGCAACATGCATGATAGTGATTCCATACATTCCGATAACTTGACTGAAAGAAAGACTGAAAGAATAAATAAAACAAATGTACAAGAATTTCAACATAATGTTATGTATTTTGCAAGGAAATTTATAGCTAGGCTTTATTCAGAAAATACTGACAGAAAAACTATTCATGACATTATGTCTTCTATCAATACGTTCTTCTTCTCGATTTGCTTAAATCAATTACAATCTGAATATGAAGAATTAACAGATCTATGTGGAAAAATAGAAGTTATGAAAAATTCGTTACAAGTTTTCAAGACCGAACACATGACGCTTAAATTTTTTAAAGACTGTAACGATGCACCCCCGGAAACTGCATCGTTCCGGCCTCAACATCCGGCCGAGACCACCCAGCCGATCACCCGCGGGGTAAAGCACGGGCACGGTGTGCCTACATTATTATTTAGCATGTATTGTTAGGCAGTCCGCAAACGGACTTGTAAACGGCGACCGCCTCGACACGCCGAGCGAGGCCGAAGGCGGCCGAAGACCGCCGAACGCGATCGCAGCGTCGGGACGCCGCAATACCCGACCGTTCCGCCGCACCGTCCCGGCGCTCGCGACGGCCGTCGCTACCCCCGCCACTTCGTAACGCCGTCGCGACGCGTATAAAAGCGAGCGTCGCGAACGATATGGCGCGATTCGCGATCATCCGTCTCACCGACTACACCGATCCGAAGTTCCCGCACCGAGCTAGTCTGAACAAGGGTAGAGTGCCTCCGGCATACTCTGTCTTCGCCGAGAGTGTCTCGGCGAGCGGCCAGCTTCCTCCGAAGCCAGTTCGAATAGAGATAGAGCGCCTCCGGCATACTCTGTCTCCACCGAGTGTGTCTCGGCGAACGGCCGGTTACCCTTAAGTCAGTCCGACCGAAGATAGAGCGCCTTCGGCATCCTCTGTCTTCGCCGAGTGTGTCTCGGCGAACGACCGGCTTCCTTTTCGTCGCCCACCGCGCCGAATTCCCGCGGTTTCGCGCGCTCGTCACGCGTGCCGCGCCATTTTTCCCGCGCTCCGATCCGCGACGCCCGGAAGAATCGGCTCCGCCTGTACCGATAAATATTGTAACGCGATTCGGCCCGCGCGACCGTCGGAATTACCGGCTCCGCCCTGTACGTACATCGTATTGTCACGCGCCGCCTGCGACAGACGCCGATCCGGCCGCTGGTGCCATCCCGCGAGTATTGCACACCCGCGCCGTCTCGTGCACCACGCCAACTTGTTATCGCGATTCTACACGTCGCGCACACTTGTCATCTCCGCGCGTATTGTTAATAAACCTTGTTTATTACTAAGAACACGACCCTTCATTTTGCCAACCCGCGCCCTGCACCTGTTCCTCCGCGCCTCCTTCGAACCCGACCACGCCGCGAGCTAGATCCGCGCTTCGAAGTCAGGTTGTTTCAAGACAATGGTTTTTTATTTATGCCAAAGAAAATAATTATTGCATCTTCTCTTTTATTACGCAAACGCAAACAAACTACACAACTATTAACGAAAAAAACGAATATTGTTACAATACCTCTCAACTTAGTGCTAAAAAAATTTTTAGAAATGCCTTGTGTTTTTGATAAAATTATATCTTTCATGAAAAGTTGTACAGATTGTTCTGTGATAAAGTCAATAACACAAGGTACAATATGGAAATCTCAAGATATAAACGCTGAAAACATAAAAATACCTTTGACTTTCTATTTTGACGAGGTCGAAGTAAATAATCCTTTAGGATCACATAAAGGTATTAATAAAATTGGAACAGTTTATTGTACAATATCCTGCTTACCACCTGAATATGCAAGTATGTTAGAAAATATATTTTTACTGCAGATCCATAAGTATACAGATCATAAATGTTTTGGTAATGACAGAATATTTCACAACATTGTTCAACAAATAACTGATTTGGAAACTAATGGCTTAATAATAAATATTTGTGGTAGAGAATATAAAATCTTCTTTAGTCTTACATATATAGCAGGAGACAACTTAGGATTAAATAGCATTTTAGGTTTCAATAAAAGTTTTAATTCTATGTACAGTTGTAGAATTTGTACTGCTTCTAAAACAGAACTTCATAAACAATTTGTAGAAAATGCTCAATTAATTAGAAAAATTGAAGATTACTCGGAACATTGCAGTAAAAAAATATTTGGTGTTCAAGAACCTTGTATTTTCAATAAGATACCTGCTTTCCATTTATTAAAGAACTTATCCGTAGATCCAATGCACGACTTGCTTGAAGGTGTATGCAGATATGATATGGGAAAAATACTAAATAATTTTATTAACGTTGAAAAATTTTTTACTTTACAACACTTAAATAACCGATTAAGTAATTATGAACGCATATCTTGTGACAGAAATATTACTCCAATATTACAAACTGAACCAATAAGAAATGAAGTTTTAATTTTATCTGCTTCAGAAATGTTATTTTTAGTTAATAATTTGTGTCTATTAATTGGTAATTTAATTCCTATGCAAAACAAATTTTGGAAACTATACTTACTTCTCAGGAAAATAGTATGTATTACCTGCACATTAGATTCTTTGACATCAGATACTCATCAATTACTTGAAATATGTATAAAACAATATTTAAAGTTAAACATAGATCTTTTCGGAAACCATTTGAAGCCGAAACATCACAATTTGGTTCATTATTCACGAATGATTGAAAAATATGGACCATTAAAAAACCTATCATGCATGAGGTTCGAAGCTAAGCACAAACAAGTGATTGCTTATTCAAAAACTATGTCTTCACGAACAAACATAGCTTATTCATTAGCATTAAAACATCAACTAAAACTTTGTTATAGATTCGTATGTAATGAAGGTTTTGGTAATCGCATATCTCATGGTGCTACAATTGGAAACTTTAGTGATACAAAAGAATGGTTATATTTGAAATCTACAATTTTATTTACAAAATATAGAAGTTTTCAATGCTTCAACTGGATTCAGTTGAATGGTACGAGATATGAGATTAACAATATAATACGAACAAACAGAATTAATGACAATGGACCTATAGCGTTTGGAAAAATTAATGTCATTATGTTAGATTGTAACAACCAAAAAGTTTATTTTGTCTACACACATTTTTCAATTGTAGGATATTCTGAACATTTGACTGCTTATGAACTCGAATTGACAAAAAAAATTGAATACGAAAGCCAAGATAATTTAAAAGATTACAAAACTTTTATTACACATTTACTTGATGCTAAAATTTATGTATCAAAAAATGATTTTTAATATATATATAGATATTAATTACTTATAATAATTTGTTAATTTTTCTATGTGTATTTCTTAATACAGTTTTACATTATAGTTGCGACAAATAAATATTTGGTGATTTAAATGGATAAAAACTTAATTCAGTATTTATTTATTTCTGAAGCTTCTTTTTATTCTATATTTTTACTGCAATGGCAAATTAATTTTCTTGGAACTAATAAATAGAGTCTTGTACGCTTACATTATTTTTTTGCAATAAATATATATAGATTGCGATAAGAAATAAATTTTCTTGGAACTAACAAATAGATTCTTCAAACGACTCATACATTATTTGCATTAAATGTGTACATTTAATGCAAATAATGTGTACATAGATTCTGCAAACGACTCATTTATTATTTGCATTAAATGTACACATAATGCAAATAATGAATAAGTCGTTTGAAGAATCTATGTACACATTATTTGCATTAAATGTACACATTTAATGCAAATAATGAATGAGTCGTTTGAAGAATCTATTTTTTAGTTCCAAGAAAATTTATTTCTTATCGCAATCTATATATATTTATTGCAAAAAAATAATGTAAGCGTACAAGACTCTATTTATTAGTTGCAAGAAAATTAATTTGCCATCGCAGTAAAAATTTTTTTGTTGCAAGAAAATATTATTACCAAAAAAGAATTTATTTCTTAGTTGCAAGTGAAATAATTTCTTATCGCAGTAAACATATATTTATTGCAAGAAAATATTATAACCGTGTAAGAATCTGCTTTTTAGTTGCAAGTGAAGTAATTTCTTATCGAAGTAAAAATATATTTATTGTAAGAAAATTAATTTCTTACAGCAGCAAATATATTTTTATTGCAAGAAAATATTGTAACCGTGCAAGAGTCTGTTTCTTAGTTGCAAGCAAATTAATTTCTTATTGAAGTAGAAATGTATTTATTTCAAGAAAATATTGTAACCGTGCAAGAATCTGTTTATTTGTTACAAGCAAATTAATTTCTTATCGAAGTAAAAATGTATTTATTTCAAGAAAATATTGTAACCGTGCAAGAATCAATTTATTAGTTGCAAGAAAATTAATTTCTGATCGTAGTAAACATTTCGTTACTGCAAGAAAATATTGTTACCGTACAAGAATCGATATTTTCAATGCAAAAAAATTTTCCATTGCCTCAAAAATAACATTACTACTCGTGATAAATATTTCCTTTGTTTCAAGAAATATAAATATTCCCCGCAGATAACATTTTTTTATTTTGATGCATTTTTCATTTCTTTTCATAACATATAATTTTTATTTAAAGAGATAATTCTTTCGTTCCAGAAAATATTTACTAGCAACAAGAAAGTTGTTTCTATTAAAGAAGTAAATTCCTGCTAGGGACTATTGTAGTAATTTTTTCCTTTAAAGCAATGAAATTTCACTTGAAACAAGTAATTTTTTTTTCCGTGTAGGTATTTATCACGATTGAAAGAATACTTTGTATAATTCTCCTTTATGTTATTTTAGATCATGGTACAAGAAGAACAAACACATTTTTCCAGCGAGTAGATGGGGACCTTTTGATCCAACGAAAAGTTACGACCAGTATACAGTGTCGGATAAAAATAGGAAAAAAGATAAAATCTGATAAACTTATATTCAACGAATTGTCCAATTTCGTTTAAAGGATTCAGATTCAAAGGACTGTAAATATTATAAATATACAGATAAACATCTTTGTTTCATCATACAATTGATTCATTATAAAGAAGATTGTAATATATATATATATATATATATATATATATATATATATATATATATATATATTGTAGCTACATTGTATTTTTAAGGACTGTCATTTTAATTCATTCAATTATGTGATATTTAATTCATTTACTCAATTATGTAGCTCTACTAAATTACAGTCCTTTTAAAATCTGAATCCTTTAAACGAAATTGAACAATTCGTTGAATCTAAGTTTATCAAATTTTATCTTTCTTCCTATTTTTATCCGACACTGTATACTTGTCGTAACTTTTCGTTGGATCAAAAGGTTCCCTCTACTCGCTGGAAAAATGTGTTTGTTCTTCTCGTACCATGATCTAAAATAACTTAAAGGAGAATTATACAAAGTATTCTTTCAATCGTGATAAATACCTAAGTAAAATAAAATAACATGCCAACATTGTGATATTGCTTCATAAGTTTTAAGTATATTTACCTTAGTTACAATAAAATCGTAAAACGTCTAATAGTGCGGTAATATAAGAAGATCCTCCTTGACATACATTAACTGATCTGCCATTACTGTTTTAAGCTCCCTGAATTCATGCCTCAGAACTTCTAAACATCTCTGAAGAAGCTGATAGATAGAATTACCTGTATGTAAAAATTAAATTTATGCAGCAGAACATTATATATCACGCCAATGTTACTCCAAAAGTGACACTAGAGTATCTCTTAATCACTGATACATTCACCTTTCTTCATTATAACACTCCGACGATGGCCAAATCTATCCCAATAACTGAATGTGATCTCAATTTCTTCTTCCTTCAATGCGTTCTGCTTTTTAGCCCATTCTTGCTTCAATTCTTCCCTAAGTTTATTTTTCTCCTCCTCCCTTTCCCTATCTGGCAAGAAACTTGTATCTACATCTGGATTTTTCTTAATCTTCTTAATCGCGGGGCCATCAAATTGCACATTTTCTGACTGTGGGGATTTTTCGACACCTTTTCTTTGCCGCTAGCGCTCTTTCCTTTTCCTGTTCTTTTTCACGTTCCATCTACAATATAATATCAAAGCATCAAATACACGTACAAAAACACAAATTATGACATAATCGGGATCATAAGAAGATCGTAAGAAATTACTTGTAGGTATCAGGACTCGTGAGATGTTCGCTCAATTTAACGGCGGCTTTTCTCTTGCATTCCGCGTAACCGACGGTACATACTTGCCCATTTCGTGGCATCTAGCCTTAACATCTTTGTGATATATCGTCATCATTAGGATTTTCTTCGTATCCTATCTTCTGAAGAAGCCCATGGAAAATTCCTGATATATATATATATATATGACGAGATGACATTCAGAGCACTGAGCAGAAATCACATATAATGTATATAAACCGCACATATAACATCGTGTTATTTTTACATTAATAGGAAAATTATTACACATTAACTCAATAATAAGCGTTAAACTTGCATACATAAGTGAATCTCGCGTTTTATGTAAAATGGTGTAAAAAAACCGGTAACCTAACCTATGTTTACGTGAGCGTTACTTCTGTATATGACTTATGATACGATAATTCCTCCGCGTAAACGAGAGATTTTATAGTAACTACGATGATATCGTATAAGTTGTTACAGAAGTAATACTCACGTAAACGTAAACTACTATAATTCCTGTCACATGTATTTAGTCACGTATAATAAAAGAGTCACGGTGCGGTCTTGCTTCGCGTGTACTTGACGCAAGACACTGCCGTGTCTCTTGATAAAGATAGATATAATATATTATATATTATAAAATAATTACATGTAATAAAACAATTACCTTGAATCGCGTACGCGACAAATCATGTATACATACTATGTTTACGCGAGCGTTACTTCTGTAGTAACTTACGAACGATAATTCATCACTCGTTTACGCGCAGTAAATTATCGTAAGTTATAAAGTTATATATACAAATCCCGTTTACACAAAGATACACAATACACGAAGAACAATCCCGTTCACGCGATTACTACAGAAGTAACGCTCGCGTAAACGTAGTAAAGGTCGGTCTCGCTCCGCGCGTATTTGGCTGTCACTACCGTGTCTCTTGAAGAAATGATGATAGGTTAATGTGACAGCGCGCTGAACGCACTATCTGCACTGCGCGCAGCACACACACGTATATTTTAATAACTAATATATTTCACTATCACTGTCACACGGCGACGTTCACGATCGTCACTATTTCTAGGTTATTATTTATTAAAACTAACTGACAGCGCGCTGAACCGGCTGATGACTGCACTAACTGCACTGACTGCACTGAGCGCAGTACGTGCACGTAATAATAACATACTGATTTCGAAACTGGCGATAGCAGCACCGCCAGTGTCGAAAAAGTGAAAGTTACATTCCTCTGATTGGTCGAGAGACGTCGGCGTTAGGAAGGAGTATCTTAATAAATTTTCACATTTTCGACTTTGCGTCGCAATATCTCCGCTCGTAGGGCACGTAGCGGAAAATGTTATAGGAGATACCCCCCCCCCCCCCAATTCGAACCCCAAGCTATCGATCAAGCCTACTTAGAACTTGATCCGTTCACTCGTTATATGAGATCTCAACATCTCGAGTACTCGCAACCCGTCGCGTCGCGTAAAGAGACACGGTCGGCCTCGCTTTCCTGTGATGATGACGCTTTTGATGAATTTTTCTGACTTGACGCGAGACACTACCGTGTCTCTTGATATACTAATAAAAAGAAAAATTTTCTTCATTTTAGTAAATGGAGTCACAGTTGTATGCAAACTAATATTTACTAAAATGCAGAAAATTTTTTTCTCAGTGTACTTTTGGCTCACACCCTCGATGTTATCTCATAAATTTGTGATGCAAATAGTGACACGCGTAATCGAAATTCGTGGAAAGAAAATTTACGCGCTCGGAAGTCTAAAGAAATTCGTATATTACATGCATCCTATGGTAGAAGGGAGTAAATCCCAAACGAGGGTAGCGAGGTTGCGTTGTACAGAAAGCAAATTTTTTTTCCATTTCCTTTCGCAATCCATGATAATTTATGATCATTAGAATTTAATTTCAGGAGTTAAATTGTCGACAAATATTTTCTAAAGACATTTTTCATTTTAATTTTTACCGCAGAGTTTCTGGGAAATCATCTCGGAGAGATATTTTTATCTTAAAAAAAAAACTAATTATTGTACAGATTTGTACATATTTCCAATTGGATCTTAAGTTATAAAAGTTTTTATCGCCCATAATTTGCGAATATTAAAAAAATGCAAATCGCAACAAGTGTAATATGATCATGTTTCATAAAAATGAAGGGAAAAGAATGCGCATCACGCCTAAAGGCAGTTCGGCCGGAAGGAAGCATGCATCTTCGTTTATAACTTTTCTTCAGCAACTCGACTAGACCAGCGAAACTGAACTTGAAGCTTTTATGCGCAGTTTTGCGTGTTTCTTGGCGGTATTGTTACGTATCAAGGCGAAAGAAAGTGCCGTGATTCTCACCGAAAGTGCGAAACTTTATCGCCGCGCCGCACATTGTCGAGCGCCTGACTGATGAAGACGGAGGGACGCGATAAAAAGACGAGTCCCGGAATTTACGAGGAAGAGCGTTGCAATCGCGGGTTGTCACGGTATTCCGCACTTGGCATTCCGTGCGGGTGTAACGACGACGATTGTATATTTCGATAATGTCGACTTAACGCGACGATGACGAGTGTCGCCGGGCCCGACGTCGTCCATCTCTACTCGCCCGGCTCGCTCTTTTCCACTTTACCTCGCGATATATCTTCCTGCTTTCCCCCCGATCGTCTCTCTTTCTCTCTTTCTTTCCTTTTCACTGCTCCACACGCCGCCTCGTTTCTTCATTCTTCATCGTGCAAGAAAACGCGGTCGCTTCGGCCCCATAACAACGACACCGAAATCGTACGTAGAATTTATATGCCGTCGCCGCCACGAGCTGCTCGTCGAGATACGACCCGCTATTCTTCACGTCCAAATCCCCGGACTCGCGAACGCGCGCGCGAACGACGGTGGAAATATTTTATCTTTATTTAATCTCGCCGCTTGTGCGTTCGCCGCGCCAGATGTATACGGATGATTTTTATTAGAGTCTGTGAACGTGTTATACTTTTGCCGCCGCGCGCAATTTTCTTCCTCGACGGTTCTCGCTGAAGCTGATTGTTAAAAGATGGGTCCATTAAAAAAGGAACATAATATGAATGTAATATATAAAATAACAGATGAACAAAGCCCATAAGCAACTTTTATATATTGTAATATACCCATATAAAAATTGTAATTTAAATAGTCATGTGATTGCATCCGATATATTTACATAAACTACAGAGGAATAAGCTACTAATCTCTTAATGTCAACCCGAACCAAACTAACCATTCATACTCAAGTCCTTCCTACAAATTTTAAAAATTTTAAAAATTAAATAACTAAGTTATAATATTTTAAAAATTAAATAACTAAGTTATAATATTCTTTTAATAAATGTCATTGAGAATCAAATTAATGCATACCTCCCTATTTTTAATAATACTCCCGCTAATACTAATTGACTCATAAACTGGTGCATCAACATGTGCTTTAGGCAATCATGTATGAAAAATATAAATTGGCATGCAGAAAGCCCTACACATATTCAAAAAGCTCACAAGTCTAAAATAAAAAATCATTAAAATTTCTTTTAATTAAATAAATGTAAATGTTATTCCTTTCTTATAAATATTTAAAATATAAATTATTAATTGTATCAAGTTTTTGAATTGTATGTCATTTATTTATAACGTTAGAAAAAATGAAGTAATTGAAATAACAGTTTTCATTAGATTTTTAATATTGTTATTATTTCTTTATAATTTGATATATTATAGAACAAATGTCTAATGTATAATCTTTAAAAGATAAGAACGTTATCCATTGCTGTATATGTGTGCATGCGTATAAATTAATTTTCTTTTTAAAAATAGTTGTATATCACTGTACTAAACAGAAATCTGTGCACATTTTTTAAAGTAATGTAATACCAGGAAGAGAAAAAAATATTAATTACTTATGAAGATAAAAGAATAAACTCCTTTTAAAATGAGTAAGCCTGTAAATTTATATAATATATATAATTTTCAAATCAATAAAATAAATTTAAAAAATTAATTTTTAAAACGAAAAACACTGGATGTGCTCAGACTTTTGTTTAGTAGATTGATGCATATAAAATGTTGAATTTTTTTCAATGAAAATATCTATCAATATTGTTGTCATGTTAATTTATAGCATTGTTATATTTTCTACAACTTAATCACTTACAGTTTATTACAATTACAGTTTTGCTTTGCACTATAATTATTGTATTCATGAAATTATTTTTCAAAAACTGTAACGTTTTATATGCATCAACATAGTAATAATTGTAGATGTAATAATTTAATTGTAGAAGTAGTTAACACCAGAAACGTCAATTCTAATGATACTGGTAAGATAAAGATCAGAAACGTCAATTTGGACGATACTGAAAAAAATAAATATCAGATCCGTCAGTATCGTCGGATCTCAGATTCCGACGATACTGAGAAAATTTATGTCTGACGCGTAAATTTTGATGATACAGACAAAATATATAAATAACATTTACTGTTAATTACGTTAATTTTGACGATACTGCTTAAATAAGAAACAGAAGTGTCTATTTGTTGATAGATAGTAATTTCATTGTAGAAGTAGCACCAGAAACGTCAATTTTGATGATACTGGTAAGATAAAGATCAGAAACGTCAATTTGTACGATACTGAAAAATATAAATATCAGATCCGTCTATTCCGACGATACTGAGAAAATTTATGTCTGACGCGTTTGATGATACAGACAAAATATATAAATGACATTTATTGTTAATTACGTTAATTTCGACGATACTGCTTAAATAAGAAGCAGAAGCGTCTATTTGTTGATGATACTGATTTAAAAAATCAGAACCGTCACACTTTTGATGGTATTATTAATTTTGAAGGCATTTTTGTCTACAAATACGATTATGTCAATATTATGAGATTATATTATAATATTGATTATATATCATCAATATTAATCAAAATCTAAATATATACTTTATACCTAAGTATATACTTTAGTTAATTGAGCAATAGTTTAGTTAGCTAGTTAAATATAAGAATACAGCAATGGATTGCGTTCCTATTTTTTAAAGAATTATAATTTTTTGTTTTCTCAACAATAAATCATCAATATTTAAAAAGTTACATATATTATAATAGTATATGATAAGATATTTCACTTGTACATATTACATGATTATTCTTTTTTGCAGGCGGCAATTACTGAAGAGTCAAAGGCAAGAGGCAGGTGAAAGTACGGGTACGGAGAACGAATCCATCACTTTCCGGGAAAATCCCGATATGATGGATACGCAGCTTCGTACCCAAGAATACGTGGATGTAACACCAATAAGTAAAGGTACGTACGAAAATGCTCAAACATGCGACGATGACGATACCCTTGTCATCGAAAAAATCACCAAAAGCTCTCTGGATGCTCAGATCCAAGAACATGAGATTGAAGGTGATCGCATGATGAACGTTTCATTCTTTTGGAAAGAAATGCGCAAGACATTTGCCAATCATATACGAGGAATAGAGTGCCGATTTCAAGATTGGATACTCGTAAATACTCGTCGCGTTGGATTTAGGACACAGTTCTTTTTTGAATGCCTAATGTGCAATGCCAAAGACAACTGTTGGTCACATCCCACAGATGGCAAAAGCTTAGACATCAACACGGCTGTCACAGCTGGAACTATCTCGGCTGGAGTTGGGTATGCTCAAATGGAAGAGATATTTGCAGCTGCGAATATCCCGTGTATGTCTAAGAAGACATATATTGAACATCGAAGTTCATTAATCGATGATTTTGAAAGAATAGCTTTCGAAGATATGAAAAAGGCAGGCGAAGAAGAAAAGCGGCTTGCTATAGAAAGAGGTGAAACCATCAACGGTATTCCATACATAACCGTTGTAGCAGATGGTAGCTGGATGAAGAGATCGTACGGCACTGCTTACGATTCACTTTCCGGTGTTGGAGCTATTATTGGTTATCGCACAAGGAAAGTTCTCTTCATTGGCATCCGCAATAAATATTGTACGGTATGTGACACAGCGCAACGAAAAGGTGTGCAAGTAAAAAGTCATAAATGCTATAAAAATTATGACCGCAATGCAAGCTCTACGAAAATGGAGAGTGATGCTATTGTTGACGGTTTTAAATGTAGCATTGAAATGCATGGACTGATTTTTAAAACACTCATTGCCGATGGTGATAGCAATGTATATCAGTCCATTATTGACAACAATCCATACCGAGAGCAAATGGTGACAGTGAAAAAAATAGAATGCACTAATCATTTGCTCCGTAATCTATGTAAAAAATTAAAAGTTGTCGCAGAGACGACTCAGCCAAAACTTCATAGAAACCGTAGCTTCATCCAATGCCGAAATATTGTGAAAAACCTTATCCCAAAAATTCGGAAACTAGTTTTAGAAGCAGCGGCCATTCGAAGACAAGAGAAAGGACCTTACTCTTGTATAGCCAAGGAATTACAGAAGGATATATTAAATATTCCTAGTCATATCTTTGGCGAACATAAGCGATGTAAGGAACGTGGTCGTAAAAAGTACAGAGTGCTGTCACATATCTGAGCGCTCATTCAGAAAGTTTATTGTTCAATGTAACAAATAATACTGCAGAATCATTTAATTCGATAATCTGCAAAGAAATCGCAGGAAAGCGCATTAACTTTGGTGCACGAGGTTCTTACAATGCTAGAATTGCGGCAGCTGTAGTACAACATAATACACAGCAAGTTCTAACGCAATTACATGAAAACGTATGTGAGACTGTTCCTACTGTCATTGAGAATCTGGAAAAGCGACGACAACTAAAAATTGCTCGAAGCAAAGAATCTCGACAAATACATGGAAAACGAAAAACATTTAAAAAAAAATAGGAACAGATCGTTATTACGGACCACAGTCGCAAAAACCGGACCTCCCACATGTTTTCGAACAATTAAAGCAAAATCATTTAGAAAAATTGTTCGAAAATGCCAAAAATTGGGAACAAATTGAACGCGATACTACAGATCAAAGTGATTGTGAATTATGGCAATCACTAAGAAAAGAAATGTTGACAGCATCAAATTTCGGAGTTGTATGTCGTATGAGACCGACAACGTCTTGTGCAACGACAGTTAAAAATATTTTGTTTCCTCCGTGTATCGATACCGCAGCTATGAAATATGGTCGCGAAATGGAGGAAATGGCGAAACAAGATTTAGCTGTAAAATTAAAAAAAGAAATAAAACCATGTGGATTGTTCATTGATCGTGACAATCCATGCTTGGGTACTTCTCCAGACGGACTTCTTGATGAAGATGGTCTGGTGGAAATTAAATGTTCACTCACAGCTGAGAATTTTACAGCGGAGGAAGCTATTGAGACACTGCCAAAATTAAAAAACATTTTTGATAAAAAAAATGGAAGCATAATGAATCACAATCACCATTTTTTTTATCAAATACAAGGGCAATTAAATATAACGCAGCGAGATTATTGCATTTTCGCTATATGGACTCCCAAAAGCGTAAAAACAGTGCGTGTTAATAGAGACAATAAGTTTTGGCAAAATAAAATGTTGCCTCTCTTAACACGTTTTTATTTCGAATGTATGCTTCCTGAAATTTTGGATAGTCGGCATAATAGACATATGCCTATCAGAGATCCAAAATATATTACAGAAGCAAAAGAAAAATTGTCCAAAAGTGTAGTTGATCGTAGCACTAAGCGACTACATGTAACGACAGAAAGAATCAATGAGAAGTTTTTCCAAGAAGACGAAAAGATTGATAAGAAACGATTGAAATGTAAGGACATTTCAACGGAGACAAGTGCTACTATTTCTACTGCTGTTCTAGAGCAAGAGGACTGTTTTATTGTTGGTCATTATACAAAAGAGCTGACAGCTGATGATAAGGCCAGACGTAAAAAAGTTTTAGACGATACTATTGTTCCTCTTTCTTTAGTGGAACAGAATGTGTTGCCCAAATGTAGCCAGTTAAATGACGAATCACTGGATAAATTCTTACGTGTTGTAAGAGAAACTTCTTGTTTCGAAACACAAAACGTACAATATATAGAGTATCTAGATCTAATTGAACCTTGTTATAATAAGAGCGTTCAAATAATTGGAGGAAATTGTACTAATCACTGGCGCTGTATCTACTTTGATGGAGGAAAACTCTACGTATATGACAGCATACCGAATTGTACATATAATACATTGGCATTACAAGAACAATTATATATTAATGCTCGTTTTCCAATAATAGCAGCTAGTGATATAAGTTTTCCACAAGTTCAAAGACAACCGGATGCTACGTCTTGTGGTATTTATGCTGCGGCTTTTGCTACAGATATAGTCTTGGGTAAAAATCCTTGTGAACAAAAATACTCAAATGACGTAGAATCTATGAGACGTCATTTTTTAAATATCACAGCAACTAATAAACTTTTGCCTTTTCCCAGACAATAAATACTCTTTTGAAATAACATAATTTCAGAGTCTCAGTCTTTGAAATGTATAACCAAAATCAGAAGCATCTATTTTGACGGTACTGATGATAATAAAAATCAGAAGCGTCTTTTTTTGTAACGGTACTGCTTCATACAAATATAAATAACAGAAATATCTGTTCTGACGGAACTAGCAAAATAAATGCTAGAAGCGTCGATTCAGATGATACTGAATTATAATAAAAACCACAAGTCAAATCTCTTGTGACAGTAGTATAAATTTGAATTGGAGAGACGGAAAATATTTTTTGGTTGCGTTCTTACGGGAATGGGCGTTGGAGGGGCCCATTCTATATTCTCAATAAAATTATGTATAATAACAATTTTGTACTACAGTTACATGATTGTATATTGTGTGTGTGTATATATATATATATATATATATATATATATATATATATATATATATATATTATAGGTATTATTATGTGCATGCACATATATGTATATGTATACATTGCAATACATATATAAATATATGTATATGTATGCTTTACAATACATAAATAAATGTGGTAAACATACATATGTATTGAAAGAATATTCAATGCAAATGTATATGGAATTATCTCTCTGCTAAACTTATATGCGATATAAACAAAACAAACAACTTCTGTCGCCAGTGAATAATTCAAAACAGCCGTTTTATTTCGACCTAACTGGCCAGATTCGTATATTAATTAATCAATTGCACAACGTTTCGACCGACATCCGGTCCTTATCAAGTGCGTTACATACAATACTGCATATAGAAATCATTACATCGTTGACGTCGTGTCCTGACTACATCAAATCAACGCAATGCTAAACAAAGGAGAGTCAAAAATTCTATGTAAAAATCCAATCTCACGATAGTCAGTAAGGTAAAAAAGGAAACCATTAATTAAGCAACATTAAAACTTACAAATCTAGTGAGTCCCGTGAGAAGCAGTGCCACTTAAAACGCAACATCCTAAGACATATCCCGGCATACGTGCGAACTGTATAACGGTCAAAGTCGCACTGATCATACGTGAATGACAAGTTGTGTTGGTATATAATAACGAAACAGAACCGAACCAAAAAGTACAGATTAGGAGACACTGATAACACGGTTATATATAGATGGTAAACTTTCCGTGTCTTTCTGGAGATTGATTGTGCAGTCATGTTTTTTAATAAAAAACATTTCTGCGATATCTCTTTTCCTAAATTGTTTTTCTTTATATAGAATTTTCGGTTGATGCCAATTAAAATCATGATTGTGAGAGAGACGGTGCTTACTCACAACCGAAAGACTATCAACGTTTTTTCTAATGTCGCATCGATGTTCCTTGATACGTGTTTCTAAGTGTCTCTTTGTTTGACCCACATATACCGCATTACAATTTGCACAATCAATCTTATATACCAATTCAGTCTGCTTAAGGTTCGGTAGCCTGTCTTTCCCCCTTTTTATAACACAATCTAATTTCTTCGGGATGGTATGAAGAACTTTAAAATTCGCATCGCGCATTGTACGACTGACATTCTCGCTTAGGCCTTTGACATAAGGTATAGTGATGAAACTTCGAGGATCTCGGGCCACAACGTCGTCGCTCGAGTCACTATTGTTACGCCTTTTTAGTTCATTAAGTCGGACATTAATGTATTTATTAATTATTCTCCACGGGTAACAATTATTTTGGAGAATCTTTTTTATTTCTATGATGTTTGAATTGTGAAAACACGTGTCGGACAAAAGAATAGCGCGATCAACCAAATTACGTATGATATTAGTTTTATATTTAAAAGGGTGGTTCGAAAAATAATTTATGTATCGTCCTGAGAAAGTAGGTTTACGGAACCAATTTGTTAGCAATAAGTTTCCCTCTCGAATCACTGTCGTGTCAAGGAAACTTAATTCACTATTCTTTTCCATTTCGTATGTAAACTTTAATCTATCATGGTAACCATTAAAAACATCAAGTAACTCATTAATACCCGACTTCGGAACAATCGCGAAAATATCATCCACGTATCTCACAAACACAGATATATCAAAGCTAAGTTGCCGTAGACATTGTGTCTCTAAGTCTTCCATGACCATATTCGCTAAGATAGGGGAAAGAGGGGACCCCATCGGGCTGCCGAAGATCTGCTCATAAAAATGGCCATTAAACATAAAGCTGGTAGAACTAAGAATTAAGTCAACAGCCCATAAAAATTGAGAAAGGCTGAGATCAGTCTTTTTGGAGATATGTTTCCACCTCCTTTCGATAGCTTTCAAAACCAGATCTTTCGGTATATTCGTGAAAAGAGAAGTGACGTCCAGAGAAATCAAAACGTCACTCTCTCCCACTCGCACGTCCTTAATTAGTTTTACAAAGGACCAACCATCTTTAATAAATGACTTAGGTTTAGGGACCGATTTTTCCAAGATATTATGCAAAAAATTGGCCATATTATACAACGGGCTACCCAAAGTCGAAACGATTATACGCAATGGTGAGCCAATTTTATGAATCTTCGGAAGCCCGTAACAACGTGGGAGATTCCCATTAGTACAATTCAACTGTCGAAAAACCTGTTCATTGATGATGCCCAAGCTCAACCAAGACTTAGCCAGCTCGTTAATTTTTGAAGTTATTTTTCTTATGGGATCATTTTTCAGTTTTTTGTACGTGGAGCTGTCGTTAAGTAAGTCAGTCATTCTGTTAAGATATGTACTCTTATCCATGATCACAGTAACCTGGCCCTTGTCCGCCTTAGTAACAAAAACATCATCGTTATCGCGAAGAAATCTTTGACAGAATCTAAATTCTTGTAATATAAAACTCTCCACGCAATTTCTGTGTTTGTGTGTTCGCAAGAATTTGAACAGTGAATTTGAAATACGGCTACGTGCTTCATCAACAATATCATCGGAAATCTGGTGGATGTTTTATATATATATTATACCGGGTGATTTATTTTAATCCGAAAATATGCAATTATATATGATCTTATATAATTACATAAGCAGTGATGACGAGTATACTCGAGAAAAAATAAACTTATGTAATTATAAAGAAAGAATTATATCGCGCAAAATTTCGGATATTATATGCAATAATTACATATTTTATAAGATCTTTTCATATCTAATTATATATCTACACACATCTGATCATACCCATTTGTTCTCGGATATATATGCGAAGAAAGATTATACAAAAAAAAAGAAAACATAAACGTGTATGGACATATTTGATACATAATTACATATATTTATATATGTTCTTGTATGAAAAATTTTTTACCGGGATGTATACAAGTTTAGCAGAGATACTTCTAACATATATATTCCATATATATATGTTATAACATTATCAATACGCAAGGACGCTCATATAAGTAACCGGACGCCACTTGAGTGGGGACCACAATTCGCATGGGCGGCCCTGCACTGCGTATTGAAACGAAATTCAGACGCTCGAGCCATCTCGGACAGTCGAGAATCACACAATAGGAGAAAGAAGGACAGAACAACATATGTCTGTCCTTTTCTATTCTAAAAATATCGAGGCGGTGAGCAGCACACACTGACATAGCGCCTCTTCAGTGTGAGTGTCACATACACATTTTTCTCCTAGGATAAATATATCTTGAGATAATACAGAACGCGGAATTAGAAATGGATAAGTTACCGACATTTTTAATTCCGCTCTACGGTATCGACCTCGATCAAGTTCGAGCGTCACTCCAGCATCCCCTTAACCCTTTTGTCAATACCCGGCCACCCAGGTACCCACCTGTGCATATATGGTATATGGTCGCACATTCCGGGTATTGACATAAGGGTTAATAAATGTGTAACGATTTCTGCTTAAAAAATGTGTAAGTTATTTGATGGATAAAGTATCATCTAAGAAATGTGTTTAATTTGGCGAGGATCGGTGAAAGAGTTACCGATTTTTGCTTAAAAAGTTACATGTATTAGTTATACATGTAATTTTATACAGTGTATCATTAAAAAAAGGTTGGTATTGAATTTGGCGATAATCGGTAAAAAAAAATCCTGTTTTTATATTGAATTTTTCAAAATTTTAAATGCCTTTAACTCAAGAACTGATCAATCAAATCTTAAAGAATTATATATGAAAGTAATGGTAAAAAGACTGAAGAATTATATATGAAATAGGGGTAGAAAAGACTGAAGAATATAATAAAATTAGAAATAACCCAATATTTCAAAATTTGCAAAAGTTATAGCAACCACGAACATTTCTAAAAAACAAATCAATCAATTAATAGACGGCTATAAGAGTCAGGCGCGGTACGTGGTGCGCAAGTGCGGAAATTAATAGTTACAAGTAACATATTAAAATGTATATGATATACATATACATATATTCCAAACTAATAGACTGCGCGCCAATTATTTGTCGAACTTTAAACACAGCTGTCGTTGGAGAATTAATACCCTTCCCTCCCCGGAATTAAATCTACGCGATTTAATTATTGAAAAAACTGTAAAGAAATTATTGCGAAAAATATTACCTCAGCCAGGATTCGAACCTGGAAGCCTCCCTCATTCCGTGAAGGGCGTCGTACCAATTCGACTACCGAGGCATGTGGTAATATTTATCGCAATAACTGGTTAATAATAGTTAACGCATGTTTTCAGCCTGCGTAAATTCAAATATGTCATTAGACTCTTGAAAAAATTCAAAAAATTTTTTAAAAAGAACCCCTTTACAGATCATCGTCAAATTCAATACTAACTTTCCTTAAATGATACTCTATCGATTAAAAGAAAAATTCAGCCCGATATCTCAATATTTGCGGGAGTTAGAGTAACCACGGACATTTCTAAAAAAATTCAAAAATTTTTTTAAAAAGAACCCCTTTACCGATTATCGTCAAATTCAATACCAACCTTGAATGATACTCTATCGATTAAAAAAAAAACAGCCCAATATCTCAATATTTGCGGAAGTTAGAGCAACCACAGACATTAAATCTGCACACACACACACACACACACACACACACACACACACACACACGCACACACACATACGGAAATTTTTTTTGGCGATATTTGGACGTTTTACAACAATCTGAACATATTGGCAGAAAAAACTCAAAAACCAATCTCTTCGTTGATTTCTTCTATCCCTATTTCATGTATAATTTTTTAAAATTTGGTTGACTAAACCCAACTTAAACGCAATCGAAGGTTCATATACGAAATTGTAACGAACAGCGAAGATTAATATGCCGCGTGTTCGTGTCGCAACGCGCATTACGTTGATAATGTCGATACTATTGTAAAATCATAGAACGTCTGTTAATAGTGGTGTAAATTCGTATAAGTATTGTATTATAGTTAAGGTATAATATAAGTATAGGAACGTGGAAATAACATAATGTAGCGTATAAATTGATAAGTTCCTTTATTAAGCGTGTAATATTAATTGTCTGTACCGGCACACGTCGCTCTCGGAAAATCACGCGATTTTCGGACAGTCTCACGTGACGGTCTCGCGTACACGCGTGAACCCTAGTCCCTTACCCCGGGACACCACCGAACTAGGGGTATATATACAGGCCCTGCGGAGCGGGCAGACAATTCATTCGGTACTCTGTATTCGGTTTAAGCAATCGGTTTCCGCATTATTATCCGAGAGCATCGTGAGTCGAAGGAACTTAGCCGCGGGCGCGTTATTGTCGTACGAACATAGCCGTGAGCGCGTACGTGTCGTGGTAACATAGCCGTGAGCGCGAATTCGTCATTCGAACTTAGCCGCGGGCGCGTTATTCCTCGCAGGAACTTAGCCGCGGGCGCGTTCATCGACCCGTGCCTTTTACCCGCGGGCACCGGTATTGAATCAGCCGAGATTCCGCCTGTAAAAGCAAACAAGAGTGTGGTCAACAATAAAATAGTTGCAGTACATCACAAAACAATTTCGTTTCCTTACATCTCGACGATCCTTAAACCGATACCCACCAGACGAAGCGCGCCTCTCTCAGGGCGTTCTCGACCGATCCTCACGCCGATGCGCGCCTCTCTCAGGGCGTTCTCGACCGCTCCTTACCCAGATGCGCGCCTCCCGCAGGGCGTTCTCTGATCTCAGCTTCCCTCTGTTCCTAAAATATGTAAAATAAAATTAGATTAAGAATTACGCATTATCGAGTCATTAATTACCCGTTACCGCTCAAGGCTACACAACTACATCCACTGCCACGAGAATACATACACACAAGATTGACTAGGACACAAATACGGAGGAAGGCGACATATACACATTAAATAGGAATCTGAATTATAATTTACTTATCGTAAGGTAAGTCTGTCGTAACCAATGGTACGTTCGAGGCGGTCCGGACAAGCCCACCAGTTGAAAAGGCTCCGACGCGCATATCATACGGCCGGTGAATTCGACCCGAGTATTTTCAGTGTTCCGTCTCGTTCCGTAACAGTCGAGCCTTCCCCAGGCGTTCATGACGCCCCCGATTCGCGACAGCCGTCTCCGCCCGTCAATGACAGCACGAAACCGAGAATCGTGCAGACGGAAATCTTAACGCAAAAAATTCGTGACCTCCTTCGCGAGTGTAGCACGGCCCAAGCCGCGAAGGAAAAAATAGCTGAATCTCACTTACCTTCGACTTCTTCTTAACGTAGTGAAACTGATTAAATACTTCGGTTAGCGTAAACCCACTCCGACGTTCCGAAATCACCCCGGACGTAACAAAATTCACGAAAACAAAGCTTCCTCTATGAGGAAGCAAAATATAGAAATATATAGATTTAGAAGACTTAAGCAATGCGTCTCGAGGTCATCCATAACAATGTCAGCAACATCCGGAGATAATGGAGATCCCATAGGACTGCCGAAAATCTGTTCGTAAATAATCCCGTTGAAACTAAAACTGGTGGAAGATAAAATGAGGTCCATTGCATGTAAAAATTGTGGTAAATTAAGATCAGTTTTCTTGGAGATAGAGTTCCACCTTTTTTCTATTCCCTTTAAAACCAAATCCTTAGGAATGTTTGTGAATAGTGCCGTAACATCAAGTGATGTGAGTATTTCGTCATCTTTGATTTCTCTGTTGTTGATGAACTTCGCGAACGACCAACTATCTTTTATGTTAGATTTAGGTTTTGAGATCGAAGCTTTTAAAATCTTTTGGAGGAGACTAGCAACGTTATATAGTGGGCTTCCCAACGTTGAGACAATGATGCGAAGCGGGAAGCCAACTTTATGTACTTTCGGCAATCCGTAGGCTCTCGGTAGATTTCCGTTAGTACAATTAAGTTTCTTATACACACTATCACTGATGATGCCCCCGTCACGCCAAGATTTAACTAATTCGTTAATTCTGGAAGTAATGATGATGTCCTTGTCACGAAAGCTGATAAAGGCCAAGTAACGGTCATCTTGGATAAAAATATATATGTAAACCAAATGACAGAAATGCTTGGTGACAATGCCACTTACAAGATATTGAAGAAAGATCCGATTAACAAAATTACTTATATATTAAAATAGTTAAAGAAATTCTGAATAATAATAGTTTTCCGAAATCGCTTATTAAAAAACACATCTCTAAACGTTTAAACATTCTCAAAACACGTAATACTACTCAGAATATTCCTACGGACAATAAAACAATTTTCGATTTAAAAAAATGCATGCCGTTACCATATGTCAAGGGGTTGAGTGATAACATCAGTCGTACGCTAAAAAATCTCTACATCACTACCTTGTTCACACTTCCTAAAAAACTCGATTGCGTAATTAAACGAGGCAAAGACAGAATGGATGATCTCAGGCAGACTGAAATAGTATATAAGATAAATTGTAAAGACTGCAATGCCACATACATAGGGCAGAAAAAAAGACATTTATGCACGCGTCTTAGGGAGCACCAGAATGATGTCAAAAAACACATCAGTAATAATTCCATAGTGAGCGAGCACCGAATAATTTGCGGGCACGACTTCGATTGAAAAAAACCGGAAATAATGCATAGAGAGAGACAGATCAGAAAGAGGGAATTGGCGGAGATGTTTTTCATTGAAAAATGTAACGACACCATTAACTTACAAAAGGACACGGAGAACCTTAACGTTCTCTACGAACATGTTATAAAGGAAATATAATCGCTCTCCGTCATCGCCACTTCGCTCTCCATGACCTAGTTTGTTATTGATGTTACTGGTCTGCTTGCAAAGTTCGTCAGTTAGGATTTTACCACAGCATGGCTCTAACTCAACGAATATGCTGTTTAATAAGTTTTCTGTCGTTTTAATTTCAACGCACAAATATGTAAGTCTCTGATATACACTATTTATAGAATGTTTTATAATTTTCCATATTATTGCGGAGCTCTCAACTTTGCTGCTTAGTTTTAGATCCGACATAGTTTGGACATTATGTCTGACCAATCAATACTTGTGAGTATACACGCTTGAAAAGGACCGGAATCCTCGGTCGAAACGTAGCGTCGTTTTTAGAAATAAAAATTGGCCAGTTGGGAACATTATACCTCTATTAATTTTTATTTATAAAAAGGTATTCTAATGCTTCTGCAGGATCAACACTTGTCTACAATGTACAATTTGTTTTAAACAAATCACTCGCCATATTATATCCATCATTTTGAATGTTTAAAATTCAACTTCGGATTCATAATCAGCGACTCCAAAAACCCCCGAGTAACGAGTTTCAAGCGAATTCGTTCGTTTTTAAAAAAAATCGTCCGCCATATTGGATCCGCCATTTTGAATTTTGAAAATTTGATGTCAAATTCGTATTTAACGACCCAAAAAACCCCCGAGTAAAAATTTTCAAGCGTATTCGGTTACTTTTTTTGATTTTTTTTAAATCATCCGCCATATTGGATCCGCCATTTGCAATTTTAAAAGGTGCCACTTTGCACTTACAAGTAGACATAATAACCCTGATAACCGCCAACGATAGAAAACGATAAAAAATTTCTTATCGTTTTTAATATGGTTAGTGAATCGTTTATTTACGATACTCTATCAGAAATTCACGTTACAAAATACTTGGGATCCTATTGTAAATGTCTTATCAGCTGCACATCAGTTTCTATCGTTTTTAATATGGTTAGTGAATCGTTTATTTACGATACTCCATCAGAAACTCACGTTACAAAATACTTGGGATTCTATCGTAAATGTCTTATCAACTGCACATCAATTTCTATCGTTTTTAATATGGTTAATGAATCGTTTGAATTAGTTTTAGTCAATCCATTTTAATCGTTACGAATCGTGAATTAAGAAATCAGATTCATACCGATTTATTTCTTTCAATCGGTTTTTATCGTTTTGAAAAACGCCGGGAACGGGGCAACTAGCGCCAGGAGTCGGAGGCCGCTGGGCTCGGTGTTCGGTGTCCGGGGCGGCTACCGCCAGGAGGTCCTTATAGGAAGAGATCCCTTCAGTTACGATACTGGATTTCTCTGTTTTTCGCCTCGCAGGGGGTCTGCTTATGTATTATGACTGGATGTATTTTAAATACAAGAAGCGCTTTCTATCATGCGCGGCCTAGCGGCATTGTCGCGAACTAATCGCCGATTTGGTTGATGCGGATTCAATTTATATCATTGATATACGATAGAAAACGAACCGATTTGCTGCCGTAAAGAAGATGATAAGTTGTATGTCAGAAAATCCTGATAAGAAACGATAGATGTATCGGTTCGGTTAAGGGGATGCTGGAGGTGTCTGTATAACCGACGGAGTGACAGCGACACTGACATAATCGGTCTAAGTAATATCTTTGAATTGGCTGAACAGAATGGAAAATCCTTTTACACGATTAAAGTACGTACAAAAATGTAGAGGGCTGTACATGATTTTTTCTGATAAACTAAAAAAATTTTTTATATTGTCTTCACCTGACGACAATATTTGCTTTATACAAAAATTCTGCAGTTTTTCTATAGAAAATAGTGATACAGCCCTCTACAAAAAACTGTCAGGAATAATATCGTGCAATTAGAAGTAAGATTTGAAGCCTAAAAAAAAAAGATATTACTTAGACCAGTGGAAGATGAAAGGTTAGGTGCTATCGAAGAAATCGTATATATTTTCCACAAAAATATACACGCAGGCTAGTGAGCAGAGATGGCGCAGCAATCGAACAAGGACAGATGTCATTTCGTTAGACAAAGACAGATATAGGAAAAACAAAATTAGAAATGTTGACATTATCGACATCGAGGAAGTTCGGCCGTCACTCCAGCATCCCCTTAAGTCGTATAAATATCGACGAGATATCTATCGTTTTAACCTTATAAAAACATATACAAAATAGAAGGCTTTCAAACGATTCAATTTATATCATTGATATACAACAGAAAACGAACCGATTAGCTGCTGTACAGAAGATGATAAGTTGTACGTCGGAAAATCCTGATAAGAAAAGATAGATGTGTTGGTTCGGTTAAGTCATATAAATATCAATGAGATGTCTATCATTTTATTCTTATATATCCGTATTAATGCATACGGTAAAATTATTACCATAAATAACGATATATACTATATCGTGTATATACGATTGATTCAGACGGGCAATAATTGTACATATAGAAAACGATTCATAACTATAAAATTTGTATAGTTATTTCCTTATTCGGATCTAAAACGATAGAAACCGATTCGATTCGATTAATGTTTTATCTGTCTTCTAAATATGCAACGATAGAACCGATAAGATACGATTAAAAGCGATACAGATGTAGCCGTTTTTAATCGTTTTCTATCGGAGATGGTTACCAGGGAACCTACATTTTAAGCCAAAATAGAGCTTTTTCGGTTAAAACCATTTTTGGACAGAGGGGGTCTTCCTCTGACGTAGAATGTCCCATATATGTGTGTGTGTGTGTGTGTGTGTGTGTGTGTGTGTGTAATTGCTTTTAAACGAATTTACACAGTATAAACAGTAGCGACAGTAAGCGTCTGCATTTTTGATGTAGTGGTTGCCAGGTTACATGACTTGCCGCCATTTTTCTGATTGCATGAACACTTAAGAGAAAAAGAGAGAAGTATCTTTCTCTTTGTCATACATACAGGCCGTCATATTCCTGGTGTATTCCCACTAACTGGAATTGGGACCCACTAAAAATGTTCACTATCGCTACTGTTTATACTGTGGAATCTATAGATTCATATACAACATTTGAATCAATGTCAAAAAAATAACTCATATCAAAAATAATTTTAGGTAACTTCTGATCAAACACGATGGAAAATGAATTCCTTAATAAAAAAAATATAAAGAATGCGTTGATCATAATTCCAAATCTGGAAGAGATCCAAAGATGTTTCCTTATTTCAACGAAATGCAGGATATTTTTGGACATAGGAAGAAT
>JASTWL010001360.1:0-41372 GCA_035220575.1 Temnothorax rugatulus | reverse complement strand
TGGGCAAAACACCGTGCGCGCGGTCGTGCACGCTGCCGCAATTACATCCACAACTGGATGTGCAACCGCTTTTTGCGCGCGGCACAATCGTGTGTACGCTAATTCATGGAGGCTTTGGCCAAGCCACGCTGGCTGGCTGCCTGCCTCTATCTTATTGTTAGACGTGGGGCTGCAATTATCCTGATTTTTCCGGAGCGGATTACTAGAGCCTTGAGAGTGCATCGCGACACACAAAGCTCCTTTCTCACTAACGAGAAATGTAGTAATATACTTCTTGTCCGATTAACGAAATACATTATGGAAAATTTAAATTTGTGAAATTAATATAAAATTAAATTTTATCCAATTCAAAGTTTTTAAATCGCTGTTGTTCTAAAAAAATACAAGCTTTAAAAAAGCTCTATATTAGTCAAGTATAAGTCTTTATTAATAATGTATGAAATGCATCTACAACAATTTCTACGAAGCATCTGATTTAACATATTCGTAATGGGGAATAATAGAATAATAACTTTGTAGGAAATGTTTTTAAAGAAACTTGAACACGTTGCTTATATGTATACCTTTCTCTCCTCTCGCAGTAACTTGACACTATCGCGGTATACGGCCCATACATCCGCCTGCGAAATGCATCCGCCGGATCTCGAGACCACGTGGCGGAGTATAAAGGGTGTGTATAACACGTGATTCATTGTAAATGAAGCAAAGTATCTTTCACGAGTAATTGACTCGAGATTATCGGCATTTTATTGGTGATATTTATTGGGAGTAAGGCGCGCGCGCGGGATATTTCTTTCGTTTATCGACGAGGCTGGGCAGGAGAGACTAATTACGATAAATTCTCCTTTGTCGAGCTATAGAAGATTGGCGTGAGAGAATATAAAGACCGATATAACAAGAAACAAAATATTCGCATCGTTAGCTACGTCGACTTGCTATAAAAATCTCGATATTAAATTCCGCATCTCAAAATAACGTTTGCCTCGAGATTGGATGAAAGTACATATACATATACAATTTAAATATAAAAATATAAACGCTAAATACTATAAAAAAGTTCTTCTTATAACGAATTGTCTGATCATGCATAAAAGCGTAAACAATGCTGAAATTGAAGTTACCTATTTAACTTATAATTATTATCTATCTAACTGGGTAGGTGTTTATCCCACTGTGTGTGTGTATTCTTCGATTTTCTCATGATAGGTATGACAAACAAATATTATTTTTCCTATTGAATTAATTATGGTTGTATATTATAATTAATATTCTCTTGCATAACTTTTTTTCATAAAAAAAAACTCATATATCAATATATAACTTAGAAAATCTTAAAATGTAACAACTCTTCCTATAAAAATCGTATTACCGCTAAATGGAGACTCAATGATGTACGAGTTTGAGCTTAACCGTAAACCGACGCATCAAGAATCCCCTGATCCTCCACGATGTAGCGAGCGTATATGCAAAAATACATTTCAGCTCGGCGAAGCTTCTCTCAGATCGGATCACGACGGATCTTGGGTCGCAACCCCACGCACGACATTCCCAGTCGACAATGACGCCCTGGGCGGCATACGCGAACGTATTTTCTTACGATTTGCATCGAAAAGGCATCATGCCCGGGGCCTGGCCCGAGTAGTCGTCTTTGTGCAACAATGCGATTAAGGGCCGGTTGTTCCAACTTGTTCGTAAAGTAACTAATAGTTAAAAGTTAAATCATATATAATGTCTTTGTCTTTCCTTCAAATTAGACAAAGATAGACATAAGATTGAATTATTAATTAGTTATTAACAGGTTGGAACAACTAGCCCTAAGACAGACGATGCTTTAATAACGTCATATCTGATAAGATGGTTAGTTAAAGTCTGTTAAAGAGTACAGGATATTAACTAAAGTACTTGAATAAATTTCGCAGTACGAACCTGTGTAAGAGGGATTTGTACAATGAATATATAATAATATAATATACATCGAGAAAAATGCAACATTATAAAATATTGATAATCAAATAAAAGATAAGACTCAAAAATTCAATTTCAAATAAATCTCCACTTAAAATTTCAACAATTTGATCAAATAATATGTGATTAAAGCCAAATCCTTTCGCCGGGCGCTGTATAAGCGTACTGTGATATCCAGACAGCTATGGTTAGCCATTCTCGATTGTATCGATTCAAAGCCATCATGAATACGATTTAGGTCTATATCATTCCATCCATTATGTCTTTCAATTAGCGATCGCCTATAAGCCGCGCGGTTTTTTCCGGTTGAGATTTTTACGCGTCGGAGCTTTTGTTTACGATCATCTACGTGGGTGTCTCTCACCCACGAGGCGCCGCGGGTTCGGTGTCTCCTCATGCCCACGTCTGTCCGCATAAAGAAACGGCCGACGCGGTACAGACGCGGTTAACGGTACTCGAAGAGTCCCTCTACCACCACCTGGCACTACTCCATCCATGCACGTCCGCCTGCCTGCTTCTTCTTCTTCCTCCACCTAACCTGATTTCCTGACCCACTACCGGAACGAGAGAGAGACGTGTTCTTGGCCACTAATTCAATTACGGGCTTTCGCGTCGAACCTCTGTTAATTTTCAATGACTTGTGAGCCGTCCGATATCGAAAGACAGACATGCGCTATGATATTTCAGGCATTATATCGCTACGTCGCTACGGAGCACAACGACGTCAGTCACCACGGTTGAGGGATTAATGATCGGCTGTCCTATATCTCCGAACGGATAATGCTGCTTTCTCTTATTGCCAAGTCACGACATAACACGAATACAGTGCAAGTTTGACGTCAAATAATGATAAAATCGAGAGATTAGCCACGATATTCGAAAAGCATTTAGAAGAAAGAAAGAGAGATAGAGAGAGATAGTAAGTTCCTATTTTTTTTAATAATAAAAAATTATATATATATTTTTATTATTCGTTGAAAATTGTTACTTTTTAATTAATCATCTTATTTCAGCCATCAAAATTTGGGAAATATTTAAGAAAGATTAAAAATATTTTATATATAGTATATATGTATATACATATATTTTTCCAACTTATTTAACTGCGCGCCGATTATTTGTCGGACTTGAACACAGTTATTGTTGGAATTAAAACCCTTTCCTCCCTGGAATTAAATCGACTCGATTTAATTATCTAAAAACTGTAAGAATTTATTGCGAAAAATATTACCTCAGCCAGAATTCGAATCTGGAACCTCCCTCATTCCGTGAAGGGTGTCGTACCAATTTGACTACCGAGGCATGTGGTAATATTTATCGCAATAACCGGTTAATAATAATTTGAAACGTCTTTCTCAGGCGACGTGAATAAATAATAATAAGAGAAATAGAACCGTTACGATATACGATTCACGGAATGAGGGAGGTTCAAATCCTGGCTGAGGTAATATTTTTCGCAATAAATTCTTTTCACTTTTTAGATAATTAAATCGAGTCGATTTAATTCCGAGGAGGGAAGGGTTTTAATTCCAACAATAACTGTGTTCAAGTCCGACAAATAATCGGCGCGCAGTTAAATAAGTTGGAAAAATATATGTATATACACACACGCAGACGCACACGCCCACGCACACGCACACGCACACGCTGACGCGCGCGCGCGCACACACACACACACACACACACACACACACACACACCGCACACACGCGCGCGCGCACACACAAACTAATATAAGGTCAAAGATCTAAGCTTGGATCGCATGGCTTTTGATTCTAATTTGATTGTATCGGTCCTATTTCTCTTATTATAAAAAATATTTTTTTTTTTTTCAAATAGTTTTACTTTATACTTTATGTATTTATTTATCTCGAAAATGTGCAAAAATTCACGATTCCGGGTCTTTGTAGGTTTTGCTTGAGAGAATGAGCTTTTAACCTTATATCTTTTTACTTTTCACGATGTTAAATACTTATTATAAAGCACCCTTTTCTCACCCTCACCCTCGCGCAAATGGTTGGAAATTCGTTTCATTTTCCCGGTCGTGAAGTCAAGGGCACGCTCTAAAGTCGACGAGGGAGAGGAAGAGAGAATTTCTACGGTCGGCCGGGGAGAGAAAACACCAGGAGAAATCTTATACTGCTTATACAGTTATATACGTGGCGTTATCTAAGATTCAATAGAGCGTATACATGGCGAAAAGAGTTCGACGGAAGCAAGCGCCCGACTACCACCGGTAGTTTCCTCCCGCGAGCGAGTGAAAGCGGAAGCGAGACCGTGCGAGATCATCGTCCGTGACGAGCTTTTGCACCGGCGTCTTTGTTCCCGCTTGCGAAAACTTTTGACTCAACCTCTCATAGCACATTCAGGAAAAGCTCCTTTTTCCTACCGGTTCGTATCTCCTTCGGCGACACCTCGTGGATTGCTTCCTTCACGAAGCACTTCCGCGCCGGTGAGAAACTTGTAAAACGTGACAAAGTCTTCACCAGGACTCAGAATAGTCTCTGCCGCACATCACAAAAACGTCCGGGTTACGAGGACTTTTACTGCACGAGCGCGCGTGACGTATGATGCGATTCGTAAAATATTTACTATTAATTACAATAATATCTATTTTATTATTTTATTATTTAATATATGTGAGTGTTCCACGTGCGCATAAAGAATTAATTGCCGAAAACATATCTTTCAATTTGTACTTCTTGTTTACATATTTTCATTTATTACAATTATAATTCATTATAAATAATAAATTTGTATATCATCCGCACTTTCTATATTTAATTTCGCCTCCAGCTTCCTTATTTTGCATACTAAATATCCAAATTCCAGAGGGATTCAAATTAAAAGTCGAAGCAATTTCATGCACGTAATGGAGTCGCTTTCGAAAAACAACTTCGATTCGCTGGTATCGATCCGCCACTCACACGCGAACCTTCAGTTTGTCAATGTAACTATACATCAATCATAGTCAGAAAGTTTGAGTTTGTCGATGGATTTGTAGGAAGCCGAAAATTCACGCTCTCAAGAACATGATAAAGGAGAAGGTTGGTTCAATTTTCATATATGGCTTTTTAATTTATTTTTTAATCCTGGAAAAGCTAAATGTGTAATCGTGGTTAATTAGGTTAATTAGGTTAGTCGTCAAATTGCCACAACGAGACGAATAATTCTCAATTTGCTAAATAAAAAATATCTCATAATATCAGAAAATTGAATTATAGCTAAATAGAGCAGCTAAAATAAAGTTATCTAATAATAATTATAATTATAATTAATAATAATTATTAGAAAGTAATATTTGTTTCGTGTTCATTGTAACCAAATGTTTATTCTTAACATAGTCATATGTAGCAACCTGGTGCCCAATATGTGTCATATGTGATAAGCAAGTAACCATCGAGGAACGAGACACGTACAGACTTCTCACACATATCCATAAATATCATCCCGAGATCGTTGGCAAATGTTTGAACAATCAGGTATATGAACGTTCGCTTTTCCCACTAACGTAGAGGAATATTTTCCAATTCCTCTGTATCAAGATAAACGTAAAATATAACAATAAAGGAATCTCAAAATGTTGATATCAACGCTATAAACACACATAAAAAAATGTTATCGCATATATAAATATTTGTCTTAATTTTTATTTTATTAAAAATTATTCTTTATGATAAAATTTTTTTATAATGTCATATTTTTCGTACTTAACATTGCTCTCTTAATATCTCGTATTTCACGTCATATTATCTTTTAGTGACGATAAGAATCTACAACGTAAATTTCGGTCAATTTCGGTTCTTAAACTTCCACGTTTTCGATCCTGGAGGTGCTCGAGAAATTAGATATCTTGATAGATGGGATAGATAACTTGATAGATGGGATCTTACAGAAATTACGCGCAAAAAAGGTGGAGACTGCTAGTTCATGTTTGTGGTAGCCTTATCGTCTCGCGTTCCACCTTCGACCTTCTTCTTGTCCATCCTGTAGTCCTTCAACTCATGAGTCTCTTGGGTCTTTGTCGAGAGAACTTATAAAGTTTCTAAACTGGATATACTATATAAGAGTGTGACTCAGTATTTTCAAAATAATTCCCAAAATAAATGCTACACGCGCAATAAGTGTTGAAAATTCGTATGATAAACACAGCTTTATAACAGAATTTTTCATATCTATAATTTATTTGAAGTAATTAAGTAATTCATTGATAACTTGCAAAAACTTATCCCCAAATCTTTCAATTTTCATATTTATGGGAAAGTCTTTGTCTTTTGCAATAGATTAAGATCAAACAAAAGTTATTTTGATGAAAAATGTATTGTTACTAATTACCTAACTATATTATATCGCTTTATCACGAAGTCTCATCTACACAGTAAAAATTTTGTGTATTTTTGTTAAAAATGAACCTTGTTAAAATTTTTGTGTTAAAAATGTAACATACTTATGTGAATTTAACTAATTTTGATTATGTTATGTAATTTTTTGTGTTAAATTCATGTCAAATTTAAGTAAATCAAGTGTCAAAATAACACATTTTATATTTAATCGTAAGATTAACATAAAAATAATATAGTTTTGTTAAAAAAAATATCCTTTTCATTTATATTTAACATTATACAGATGTCTACTGTACATATAAAAATGTTAAATTAACATGCTTTTCATTTATATTTAACATTATATAGATGTTTGTTGTACATAAAATTTTCTTTCACATATCATTAAACTTTCCTTTATTTTGTGTTAAATTATGGACATAATATTTGTGTCATAATTTGACACATTCACATTATGTTAAATTTACCCAAAAATTTGAGTGGACCGTTTGGAACATGTGAAATGTGTTGAATTTAACACACATTTTTTTACTGTGTATGTATAATTTTTTATCACAAGATAATCTTCAAATTAATTTAAAAAGTAACAATAATGATCATCTATAGTCACGTTTAAAAAGAACTTTTCACGAATATTTCGCATGTTTGCACTCGCAAATTGAATCACGTGACGTTAGACGAAACGGTTGACGACGACGACGACTACGTTTCTTTTACTTCTTTTTGACTTTTTGCAGAAGAACGGGGGTTTAAGATATCGTCGAATCGGATTTCGTCTCGAGTCACACCAGTCGATAGTGGTAGCAGCAAGAAGAACGAGCCGAAGAAAGTTTACGCTTACACTTCGCGGTAGATACCGATGCGATTAAGCATTACGTGCCGCACGGCAACCGGGAGAGCTTTCGCGATATATCCTATAATTCGGATACGCTAAATGCTAAAGTTCTATGTTTGGCGTGAGTCGTCGTAGCTATTTCCGTCTTGAATTTATGTGGTCGCTCGCCATATCTGAACTAGGCCAATACGAAAAGAATCATTGATTAACGAGGGAACATTCGGTTTCTAATAATTACGGACGAGACAAATCATATGAGACAGCAAAGATTATTGCAATATTAATATTCAATTCTCAAATATTGTCATTAGTAGTATAATTACTTTTCATTTTCATTCATGTTTTATTGTTAATTTTAATTATGTATCTATTAATTTAGCATTTAGAAAATATGTACACCACACTGTATAAATAATTCATAGGATCTAAACTTTTTTTGTAATGCTAACAGAAATCACAAAATCGTTATTAAAACTTTCATATAAGTCCAGTCATTATACTGACGTTGGATTCTTAGCCGCGATTAAATCCTTTCTTTTCCTTTATACATATGATAAAATCGTACAATATGTAGAAAAACGGTTCAAACATGATTAAAGCTGAGCGACGTTAGTAAAACTGGCCCTTGGAAGAATGTTTTGTCGTCTGAGGTCTATCCAGCGCGACGACAATCTGTGGTGTCGATTGTGGTCGAACGTGAAAGCGTTTTAAGGCTTAACACTCGCTTTCGCCGCCCACAGTGGACACGTGGAAATTGCACGGCGAGAGGAAAGTCTGCTCCCAATGCCAGAGGGAAGCTGTGCCGACGCTTCATACGGGCGGCGACAAACTGACGATCTCACACATCGGAGCCCTCTGTCTCTTCGGGTACGTACACTTTCGGATCAAAGATCAATTAACTTAATTAACATAACTGACAGAAGAAGAGCTTTGAAGAAAATGTTAGAATAAAAAATCATTATTGAAAGATATTTTAACTACATAATAATTTATTACAAAAAATTAAATGAAAATCATTTATATTTAATTCGTTAAGTAATCAGTTAATTTAATCGATCGCACGTTAATTCAAAGCATTATCTCTGGTAAATATATCGCGTGATATTACTGACAGGTAGGAGGTCGTCCTGCTGCTTTATCTCTTATATGATTTATCATACTTCTTTTGAATAAGGTAACATAGACTCCAACAGAACTCTCGCGTTTATCTGATAAAACTTTTTGCTCCCTATGTAATGCCGTTTCTTCCGTGGCGACCGTCGTTATCGCCTTAACGAGAGATACCTTTTTGCTGATCTTTTCACGACACGCATGATCGGCCAGACAAAATTTAGAACTTGCGGTTTTTTTAGTCGCGCGTGAACAACCAAGAATTTCGCGCCCGCTATTCGACAAATCTTCCGCGTCACTTTGAAACTTTCTGTTCCGAGAATTTGATCCAAGAAAAAGAAATTGGAAATCTAAAGTTGATTGAAATTGAACGTAAATTCTTCGGTGCTTTAAGGGGGCATATACCTTTCTCGGACTAAAACAAATAGCATATTTCATGATTTTTTTCCGGCGAAAGTATAAAAGATACGAAGATCGGGTTTTTCGCAAATGAAAGTACGTATTTTAGAGTGTATCTTCTGATTTTTGTTTTTTATTTGCGATGGAAAGTACTTCCCCTACAGCCCCTCGCCCTAGACCCTGCATGTTTTTGCGGTACCGGCCGAAACTCGAAAACGGCTTGACCGATTTAAATGCGGTTTGAACCTATCGCAAGTATATAAAATTATCTAGTCCCTGCCGAATGCTTTTTGCAATTTTTTAATTATTTCTATTTGTTTTTTAAGAAACAAAATGAAAATTTTGGCTAAAAATCGATGTCTCAAGTTTGGAAGTCCGCCATTTTGTTAGAAATCAAAATTTCGGAAATCCCATTCGACAGGGACTAGAAAATATCATAAACTTTAAGACCTTTTTTTTTGTCTTCAGATGAACCAGCTCGGAGATTCCGCCGGTACCGCAAAACCCTACATGACAAGCAGGGCCTAGGACGAGGGGCTGTAGGGGAAGGGGTTTCCATCATTATTAAAAAACAAAAATCAGGAAATGCACTTTAAAATATGTACTTTTATTTGCGAAAAACCTGATCCTCGTATCTTTTATATTTTTGCCGGAAAAAAATCGTGAAATATGCTATTTTTTGGTCCGAGAAAGGTATATGCCCCCTTAAGATAAATATTTTCATTCCTTTAAAAGTGTTCCTCTCTTCTTTCTTGATTATTGTCGCCCTACGTCCTTTGAGTGAACCGCAATTTCTGCACTTGATCGGTTTTATGCTCGCAATTCGTGCACAATCGTGCTATCAGCTGCTCACCGCAGGACAATTCGTAACAGATGTTGGCCGTTTTACTTTATTCCGTTAATGATAAAGCGTGCGAAGAGGGTTAGGATGATTTGTCCGTTGTGCGGACACGTTTACGGCTTCGAGTACAAAAACGCGAGGCTGACGCCCTGCAAGTCCGCTGACTCCGGGGATTTGAAAGCGACAGCTAGCTAGGACTCGCGAGCTTCCGCGTGCAACCCACGAGGAAAGAAAAGCTGGAAAATTAACAAAGAGCGCTCCGCGGACGTTCATTATTGACACATCGACGATAACAAACGTCATTGTGCTTTTCCCGAATAAAACAGTTTTTAACATTACGCTCGTTTCGATACTAATATATATTTCGATATCGATCAATGACGCAATTATGTTCAACGCGAAAGAGAGAGCTTAATTAACGCGCAACGTTTTGTTATTTTACATTTTAATAAAGTACTTTATCAATACACGGTTTTGTTGTCTACGTAAATAATTAAGACCCCGCTTGATATTTTAAATAACAAATGGACTGCCATTCAACTGAAATTTATACGTTCTACTAATGAACGTGTTTCGAAAACGAGAAATTAATTTATAAGACTAAATTTAAAATATGTTCAATATTGCAAATTTGTTTATAAGAATACAAAGACACGTCGAAAGGTCAAAGACTTGTTTGTACTTCGCTAATGTATACAATATTTCCCGGAAACACGAATATAATTTTATATACAATTCAGACGCAATATTAAAATAATGTCATTTCCGTGAGAAAAAGGTTGTCTACAAACATATATTACCATTAAACAATTTTAAAATGTACTGAATCATTGAAAAAGATATATACGATCTCGCGGGTCTATATAATACAACGATGGTAAAAGAAAAAGCCGCGAGAGTTGGTGCGCGATCCGTGCGATGCATCGTCGCTTTCAATACATAGTTACACGCGCGATCATCAGCTAAATGGAGATTTCCATAATGACTTATTACGCCCGTAATTAAACCGCCGGATTTTGTTGTAATCAGCGGCCGTAGCGGTGGTCCGAATCGGTTTACCGCAAACAACGCGATTGAGCGCGCCGCGCGTTTAAAACAGTAATTAGAAATAGCATTCGTAAATTCTGTTCATTAATCCCGGCTACGCCCCGCGAGCGTGTGCGTTCTCATTGCTGCGAGATGCGGCAGGCCGGTTTATGTTTATCGCGCGCGCGAGCTCTCAAATGAATTTATGCTTCTAGAAAGCAGCGCGCTTTTGTAAATCACAAAGGGCGGAATGCAAGCGGAGCGGGCCGTCGCAGAGTGGCATGCTGCTCCCGTGGATTCCAACACTGAAAGCGCCCGATGGTAAAACTCGCGCGCCGAAACGGCCGAACAATGTCTTCTCCACGGAAGGTCTGCACCAGAGCCAACAGCACTTATTAATTCTGAGTAAATTAAAAATTGCAGAGAGATAATTAAATTAGAAGCGGGAATTCTATTTCCCCTCCCCCCTTCCCCTTTGGATTTATTCAATCCTAAATTAATTAAAAATTGTACGAACGTTATTACGAAATTAGAAGAGAAGTTTATTACAGATCTCAATATATAAAGCCGGCATAAGTCTTAACGCATACATATTATTTTTCCAGTTGAAATATGGAAATACCACGATGAATCGATTCGTTGTCCGGCATGTGGCGTGAAGGACGTGCCGATAATACTAAAACAACAGAAATTTATGAGCTCCCGATTGGCTGCATTTTGCTTAATGGGGTTAGTTATTAAAAAATCGTTTCAATTAACTACGGAACAAAAGCGGCGAAAAAGGGTGTCGCGATTGCACATTGTTAATACGTGGCGAAAAGCAATGTAATTGCATATGTTACGTAACTTTGATATAAATTGCAGTGTGTACGTGCGTGTATGTGTAAAATAATATTCATATTTATTTACTCAGCGAAATCACGAAAGCGCATGATAAATCGATAATTTAATATTAAATAAATAGAGGCGATCGGGGAAAAAAGAGGATTTTAACGTTCGTTCGCGACCATTATCTCTCATATTTCGCATAAATTCGCGCCGATAAAGCAATACCGCGGTAAAACAAGTTTTCGATAATCGCTTATTAGCGGCGGTAAAAACGACGCTAATTAGCGAGGCGCACCTGCGGATACTCTCTGAATAGTCTCTCTCTCTCCTGTAATATACGGGTTTTTCAAAAGACCAACGCGCGCGCGGCCATAGCGCGAAACGGTTGAAGCGCGAGAATCGCCGCGAATCGTAATCATTAAATCTCTTTCGTTAAATTTAATCCTGGTCGCAGCGCGGCGGCGGCGTCCGTTTTCGGCGAATTGAATTCATACGCGACGGAAATCGCGGAATTACTCGCTCTCATAAATCACGACGACTGCCGATAAGCGTGTGTAATGCCGTATTTCAAAATGAAATATATTCACTTCATTAAACCTGATTAGCGAAGTGCAACACGATTTTATGTAGCGATGTAGCTCCATCGGGAAATAATGTCATTTACGGTGCATCTACATGATTTTTTCGCTACGTGCATTTATAGAGATAATTCTATCATCCCTGAATTTTTTTTAAATTATACATAAGCCTTTAATTAACATAATGAAAGAAATAAGGCACTTGTGATATTATCCGCTGATTATTTTAAAATGTACAAAGTTGTGTACTATTTGAGCATGTCATTTACCTATAGTTTATTTCGCGTCTTACTCAGAACTACTTTTCAGGACGAGAATCTAGAAAGGTACACACAAAGCAGGGTCAAAATCATAATAAGAAATCATTCAGTATATTAAAAGTTTCAAATTTTTTTGAACAAAAAGAGAAATATTACTTATTTTTAGCTTTAGCTCTTTTTCTTTTAATTCAGTCTTACACGAAGAACTGAGGCGAGCATAGCATCGACACTCTTCTTTTTATAGATGTTGGCCCTTCTGTTTTATACCATTGATGATGAGACGAGACAAAAGCGTGCGCACGCTGTGCCCGTGTTGCGGCCACGATTACGGAATTTGTACGCGAGCGGAGAGCAAGCTGATCGCCTGTTCGCCCGAATGCGCGTCTAGCCGCGGGAAATTAAGTGATTTCGCAAATTCACGAACGTGTCATCTTCAGGCGGAGTGCGGCGGCTCGCGAATGGAACCAGGACGTCGTCAGGTAAATGGGTATCACATTGTTATACACTAATCGCGTCAGCAGATTGGTTCCAGCGCGTGTTGCATATTTGCTGATTATCTCGCGAAATGCTAATATCGACAACACGCAGATACAGGGTATTTGGAGAGGGACACATGATCCAGATGTGAGTCATGTCGTAGACGTCATCATTTTCAAGAAATTTTAAAAGCAACTAATTTCTTAAATAAAACTTGATTTTTTCCTTGAGATAAAAGTTGTAGATATCGTCGAGACGTTTTCAAAACATTGTAATAAAGTTCCTGAGATATTTTAAATTTTGTCATAATATTTTAAATAGAAAATATGAAATATCTCGTAAAGTGTTCAACTTTTCAATAGTTTTACCTGCATAGTTTTATACGTAGAATAATGAAAGGAATCGAATAATACACAGAGAGAACGGTTTCTTTGGATTTAATAAATTTTATTAGATTCAAACAAATTTATCTTTTGGAATAGTCCAAACAAACAAATTTTTGATTCAACAAATACGATTGTTTGATTTTCAAAGAATATATATCTTTGTCTTAAATAAAAAAATTGTTTGAAACGAAAAACATATTCTCTATCGCTTTAATAATACTATTGTTTCATTTAAATATCAATGCTTTATAAAAAATGTCTTAAACATTTATTTATTATTTATTTATTTATATATGATATATGTGGTAGTCGGTTGACTGCTACATATGTAAATAAATAAATAATTGTCATATCTCCATCACTCGAGTGACCGGTGTGATGGATTCCAATGATGTGTACAACTGCGAGTGATAGACGCTTTCGCCGTGGGGTCTTATATACGATTTCTGGTCGAATTTTACTTACGAGTTTAGCAGCCGCCTAGCGGTGAAAACGCTTATTACATTTATGGTAACCAAATAATATATTATTTGTTTGGGAGATATTGCTTCAAAGAATAGTGTCTTTTCCGTTAAATAATAGAGTTTTCTTGGATTAAACACAAAAATTTTTCATTCAAAAACATATTATTTCGTCTAAGCATATGTTGTTTCACTGAAAGAAATTTCAATCAAACAAATAGGATTACTAAATCCAAAGAAACCGTTCTCTCTGTGTAATATTAGGTTTTGCAATTTTGTAAAATTGAATGCGTCTACAAAATGCAATCAAATTTTTTAAATTAATTTTTTCTGTTTTTTTTTTTTTTTTTTTTTTTTTACAATAATTGATTCCATCTCCAAACCATGCAACTTTTGTCTAAAACATTTTTCAATAAAATTATCAGTTCGCGATATAACACTGTAAACTTTAAAATTGGACACCCTGTATAAAAAAATTATCAGACAAATCTTGTAGTATAACGTTTATAGTGATTTAATTTTAATAATATCTACATTTGAGATGGAATTTTTATTAGCTAGTTCTATCATAAATGAGAGATTGCATTTATTGTTTTCTTTGAGATATAACTACCGTTACGTTTGCCGTTAAATATTTGTTTTTAAAATCCTATCAATCTTTTACTCCAAAACACCTTTCTGTAAAATTAATAATATTCTAAGAGAAATTGATGCGTCACACGTTTTATGCGCCTCATTCACTTGCCTCGCGTGCGTTCGTTTACGCGTCATTACGTCGACGCGGAGGGGAATAAAAAAAATCGATATCTATCCATTTATCGGCTGAAAAGCGATACGCAGATAGTGTGCTAACGTCAACGACATTTCTCGTATGACAAAGAAAACACTTTCCATGGGTGACGAGGCTGCGAGGACTCTCAGGGTCCCGGAGGAGCGTCCTCGGCGAGAAGAAGGCGGATCTCGTCGCTGCCGGTCGCAATCGAAGCTATCGAAGCTATCGCGCGGATACGCCTTTTGTGCGAACCAGGTCACGGTGAGTCGTCGTTATCGCGGTATTCTATACAGGATGGCCCCACCGGTCGTCGCCGGAAAATATTTTCAGGGCTCTGACGAGGTTGTCGCAGATTTTCACGCGACGGAAATTTGATACGACGACGCTCCCTATATACGATAGATATTTCGAAGTTGTAGCTTTCGTTGAAATCGCGTCAAAGAAAAGTGTCCTTGATTTATTTAAAAGAATAATCAAAAAACCTATAGCGTACATCTTATGGACATTAAAATGAATTTTATAAATGTTAAATATCTTTTTAATTAAAAATTTCACGGAAAATTCGCTAAAGAAGAATCTCTAAATTCGTCAAAAAATTTACTTTATAATTTTTCATTTATTCGAGAAATGCATGTGCATTTTTGAGGTTATTAATTATTATTTGAGGTTATAATTATTAGAAAATATCAAATATAATTATTACGATAATAATAATTATTTATTATTATGAAAACAATAATAAAATTCGTATAATTCGCAATTAGCTCTCGTTTCGCTTTGCATTATTTCGATTTTTGCGTAGACGAAACAAAGCACTGTCATCTTTTATACCGCGCTATTTCAAATTCTTAAAACGGATGACCGGAATCGCGTCTTGCCAATGTTCGCAATTTTTATCGTGTGCAGAATCGCGGTTCATCATATGACGAGTATAGCAGCGACGATTGCGTGGACGACAAAAGATGGGATCGTCGGCGCGACTTGGACGAATCGAGAGGTTCGAAAGCTCGGGAACAAAGCGAATCCGAAGGCAGCAGCGCGGGGACGGCGACGGGCGATTTTTATGCGAGACAGGTTTGCTGTCGGGAGTGCGGCTAGAGAGGAACGAATGAAGAGAGGATGGCCGAACGAAGGAGAAACGGCGAACGGAACAAATGTATTTGCACATTGCTCGCAAAACGCGAACTGTTACTTCGTTATTCCGTGCAAATTCAATTCTGCGGAATTCCGTGGTAAGGGAAGGCGAGTTCCCCCCGTCGTAGAACTTAAATGGAAACTCGCGGCACAAACAGTTTCACGCTGCAAGAGACGCGATTTGCGTTCCCGGCTGACTGACAATTTCGTGGGGAAACTTCGCGAAACGAGACGAGACGAGGGCGGGACAAGACAAGACGCGACACATCGTATTATTGCTTTATTAATCATCGTTAACGGATATTCAAGTACGCGCGTTTCTTTTTCTGTCCTACTTTTGGAGGAGACGTAGCGCTCGCTTTTTTGCGGGCACAACCGGCGATATATATTTCTTTTATTTGAGACGCATTTACGCCATTATTCATTTGTTTTTAGATGAGCATTCGTGTAAAGAGATTTTGTGACATCGAACGGTGAAATAAAACTTTCTAAAAACTGTGTTAAAGCCTTCGTTTCCGAATGAAATAACGTTCCAGCGATTATTTCTCCGTTAAAGATCTGAAATTCTTTCATCTCGATTTTTCATGCTTTTTTTCGAAGCTTCTACAGTTTCATTTTTAATCGTGTAAATCGAGAGGATTTCTACATGATAGTACACAACATTTTTCAATTATTTCATCCTGCTATTGCAATTATTTGAAACTTGGAAATTATTGACGCGATTTTTCGCGATATTCGTGCGGCAAAGACCGCAAGAATTCCGGGAAATTACGTTAAAGCGAGCGAGTTTCGGATAAACGAGGGTATTCTCTAACGGGAGATTTAATAGGCGTACTCCAATTTATCGACGCATTTAAGGCATGAAATAAACGGATCGCCGCGCGCCGGGACGAATGAATGGTTCTCTATACCTTTCTTTCTCTCTTTGCCTCCTTTTTCCGTCGGACAACGACGACATTCGTTTCATTTCCTTATTATCTCATTATCTTACGCCGGCCGACTTGTCTACCGAGTGCATCCGGATAATAATTTCCCGGAATTCTTTGCCGGGGTTAGCTCGTAAAACGGAAAAAACTCGCGCGCGGAATGAATAACCGCGCGAATCCCGCTAAATGCAACCTTGCCGACATAAATCGCGGCTCGAAAGTGTAATCGCGCGCGTTGCACCCTAATTACTATAATCGGCCGCTTTATTAATCATAAATAGATAAAGTATCGAAGGTCCTTTAAAATTCAAATTCGGCTATTCATTAACAAATTACGGATCAAAGTGTGATATAATTAATTTTATCAAAAGCGCCTTTTGACATAGTAATTAGATTAATATCTCAATTTATATCGATATAGAAGAGCTATTTTATTTTATATAATGTTATATGTTACATTAATGTAACTTTTTCCACAAATGGTTTTACTCGTGATTTTTAATAAAATTTCCTTTTCATGTAAAAAATGAGGCAATGTTATTAACATTGATATTCAGAAATCTTTACAAGTGTTATCACAATTGTAATTTAAATTTCAAGAGACAGGTTTGTTAACATAACGATTTTATTTTCACAACCTTGTGCTTGTTTCATTAAAACTTTCAGTAAATCTTTAGAAAAACTTACACAACTCGGATTATTTTAATCTTAATATACCTATGTTATAGAAGGTTCATTCTTGAGTAACTTTGCTTTAATAACTAGGTGGCGGTCTCTTATAGTTTCTAAAAATATTTTACGTTCAAAATACATATGTACTAAAACTAAAACTAAAACCGAGAGTTGTAAAACATCTCAGAATGCTATTTTCTCGTAGTATATAACACAAAAACAATAAGAAATAAGAAGTAAGAAGTGTTTACGTTTTGCTGCTGTTTCCTACTCAGTACACTTTACCTAACGCCTTACAGATACAGTCTTTGCCTTCCGAACTGAAAGCAGACATCTGAATTACTGTTTGTATATTTATTTCTGAAGTAAATGCGTGGATGCAGAAAGAGGTCCGCTGCTCTTCCTGTACCCTCACTCCGAAAAATTCCTAACCTAATCTAAACCTATTTCTAATTTAAAACTAAAATTAAGTTTAAATTAGATTAGAATTTTTTAAGAATGGGGGAGGGGTACAGAGGAAAGGGCTCCACTTCTCCTTCGCATTTACTTAAATATGCAAATATGCAGCTAATGCGAAATTCATACTCGGTAAGGTAGAAGGCTGAAATTATCATATTTAATATTAATTTGCATCAACTTTATTCGTTAATATTATGCTCGTTAATTTTTTAACAAATAATGAGCGACGATTAAAAACTTTTTAAGATTACTCAGATTGAATCATTACCTTGACTATATAGTATATGTGGATCAAGATCAAAGTTATATCTTCTGCCCGCTTTCTTGTATAATTCATTTTTCGTGCAGTTTAAAAATTACTGAACTTTAACAATATTTCGAAAACTATAAAAGACCGCCACTTAATTGTTAAAGCAAAATTATTTAGTAATGAGTTTCCTACATAAAACATACGTCAAGATGAAAGTGATATGAACTGTGTAAAAGTTTCTCTAAAGATTTATCCAAACAAGTCGCAAATTTCGTCTAACGAATTTACTTATCCACACATAATAACGCGCAACAACATTCACCCTTGAAAAAGGTACGCTCGATTACGTAATGTGTTTCAAATTATTCGAAAAGAAAGAAGCAAAAAGCGCACCGCAGGAGGATGCGAGCAACGTATGCAAATCGTGAAAAAGAACCGCAAAAAAGCACCGACGAGTCTCGCACCAGCCGCCGATTCCGGTGTTTCTAAATGAGTGCTCGGGATTCGCGCTTATCTAAACAATTAGTATGCACCATCACAACCGCATACGTTATGTTCCGTAATGGACGTAGCATATCGCACCGCGTAACTAAATGAATGCAATTACGCGTACGTTCAGGTTGAAAGTATAGTGAGTAACGCAAGTTGTTATCATTCGTTTTATTTACGGAAATATTAATATACGGAATATTATACGGAATATTATGTACATATATATGTAAGTATGCTTAATGGTTTCCATTGAAATTGATGTTTAAGATTAATCGTGATCGGACGCGAGTTACTTTTATTAATCGCTATTGGCAGAATTGATTGTTATCCTCGAAACGGATAATTAAACGTTAATTAAACGGAACTCCATCGATTTCGAATTAAACTGAAGTTCATCGATATCTTTAGCAATCCCCGAAGTTCGTCCTCTGTCCGAGCGAATTAACGGCGCTATAATTAGCGACGGTCACATTGAAGCACGTAGGAGAAACGCGTGGCTCAGCGAAGTTCTCCATTCCGAGCGTAAAAGATGAGTCACCCCCGTCGGGGCAGCCACCTCTTCGCCTTTTATTGTCGTCGCCGATAGTACGTCCGCAAGCGCTGATTGGCCGGCTGCAGGAAGAAGGATGAAGGGTCCTCGCTCTCCTCGTGGAAGGAAAGTTTTCCCCGAGCAGAGAGCGAGAGAACACGGCCAAGCCAGCTAGTCAGCCAGCGACGTGGCACGTAACGGGCATAAAACGATGAAAGTAATCTCGGCTCTGATCTCGTAGACGATTACCAGAATCGGCGATCGATACGCCGGAGCGCGCCCGTAAAGATGGCTCGATTTCACTCCATTCACGTTGCTCCTGATAGAGTTTAGTCCCCTCTTATTGTCTTCGCGTCGTTGCAGCTTATCTTTTGATGACAAAATTTTGCTTTTTTAAATTAATTTCGAGCTCAGCGATAACGCTCCACAAAAAGTGGATGTGAAATGGAAAGATTTTGAGGTGTATGGTTATTACATGCACACATCTGAGGATGTACATTGATACTGGGGATTTGAGGGACAGTAGTATTACCTGTGTTATTGTCTATTATGGTATATCAAATAGTCGGATTATAGAAATTTGTGGAGCAAAAATCTATTTTAGATGTTTGGATTGGCGAGGCTGAAATATCTGAATCGTGAATGCCTACTTGATAAAACGGGGAATTTTATTTCGAAATCTTCGGCTTTTTATCAGATTGGAGACAGCGATACCATCCCATATCGGACACGCATATAGGTAATAAGTGGGCGTAAAATTTATTTATAGATGAGGATAGTGGGCAGAGCGGTCGATTATTGGAAACAGTTAAGTTAAGCACTAGTTAGCTGTTTGTATTTTGTTGTTTATGTGATGTCCACATCGTCGGGTGTCTAAAAGAAGGCCTAGGTATTTAACTTGCTGAGTGTGAGCCAAGGAATTGGCGAAATTAATAGTATGAGATGAGGAAACAAAACTTATGGACTTCGAATGTAATAAATATCGTATAATCAGGAGAGAGAGGAGAGGCAGGGAGAGAGAAAGCGAGTGGCAAACGTTTATTGGCTGAGTTGTGGCGCAATATTTTGCATAATTTGCATCAAATGCAAATTCTAGGCATCATAAACACAATATAATAATAACGAGGACGTAAGAATCTATGGAACACATTGCATTAATATAATAGAGCGCAGTTTCAGTTCAACTCGCAAACAGCAATTAATAATTGAGGAGCTTATTTCGAAGTCACTTTAAATCCATATTCTTGAAAAATGTAAATTACGCGCCGTCCCTTCGCGAGTGAATGAGCTTCAGGAATCGCGAATATGAAACACGAAATGCAAATAACGAACTGCGAGTATACGAAATACGTGAATATGAATCTTCTACTGTACTCTCAAACCTCAATCTACCGTGGGAGTGCGTAATATCGCTGGAGGGAGAGAGGGAGGGAGGGAGAGGGCAGAGAGAGAAAGAGAGACCGTTGACTGAGTTGCACGATACTGGTCGCGAAGATACGCTCGCGGATCACGCGGGGATGAAGAACACAATGCGAGATCGTCAGTTAAACTGGGCCATGAAAGCGGTACCTGAGTGTTATAAGAAAAGCCATATAATTAGCATTGCAAACGTTCCTCGCTCCCGCTCTGCTCCCGCTCCCTTCCGGTTTCGTTCCTCTTAGAATTCGTTTAACGCCGGTCTCTACCTCTATTCCCGGTTTCGAAAAAATCTGACCATTTATATTCCGTTCTGCATCCTAACAAGCAAATTAATTAGTTTGCATAGAACTTTATTATAGCTCTGACTCAATCTCTCATTTTTGTCTTCATAAAAGAAATGAATGTTTAATTGTTTGGAGAATGCTGACATATTTATGTGTTGTTTACTCCTCTTGTCTTATCGTAAATTTAGTTAGCACATTAATTGCATTTTTTATTTTTTCACAAATTTAGCCCCGAATCTCGAAATCGAGGAATAAAAAGGAGCTTCGTTATTCACCTACTTTCGAGTCTACTTCTACATTCTCGAGGTCCAATTCGCGATTTTACTCTTCATTGTTTATATATGAATAAAAAGCGATAAAAAGCTATATATGTTTCAACATTTTTGGAATTTGAGGAATTTATTCTAGACGCGTCATACAATATTCGCGAATCATCGAGTATATCTGTCGTACTCTACTCCTCTTTGTCAGTGATATACTGATATATTTCCCGTTTCACTGGAATATCATTCGCGGTAACAGCGTTTTCCCTTTTTTTTCCATTCGGCATACTTGACTGGTCGCGCCAACAAGGAGCCTTGACCGCCTCCTCTCTCAGCTTCTCCTCCCATCGAGAAATCCTATGCTGTTAACTCGCGGGCCGTCCTGTAATCAATGCACTATCGCCGTCGTTATGACCACCTACGATACCGATATTCTCTTCCTCGTCGGATTTTACGACCGTTGTTCCTTGCGGCGGCTCCGCATATTTCCGGGAGTCTCTTCTTTTTGACATCTCGGTCTCTCTTTGATGATCTCTTAGCGTTGAATTTCGAAGAATCGAAATACCACAGCACTTCGGGAAAAGGTAATAGAGAAGGGTTCGATCGAAACGTTACTCAAACTGTGGGAACGTATAATCTCTTTGATTTCCTAAGAGCTTCTGAATAATTCTCAAAGATTTAAAAATTTGCATTTTCTTTCTATACTGAGAGAAAAGTATTTGGTATTTACGACTATAATCGCATAGTAATAAAATAATTATGACTGAGGTTCTTATTTTTATAGTTGCTATAATATTAATAAAAATAATCTTATATGTATACATTTTTCGATTATGGTAATTTTCGTCATATTTATAGTACAACTTACTATGTATAAATCACAAGTTATAGTAAAATCATGTTACGGTTGAATGAATGCATGTCAAAGCTATAGTATAGTATGCAGTAGTAGACAGCAATAATGTAGTATGAGTCAGCTATAATTCTCATTGTTAAAATAACTATAAAAATGTAGTTGGCATCGAAAATAACTAAAAATTATATTGAAATTGTAGTAACTGCAACCATTTTTTTCTCTCAGTGCACACAGAACGTTTCGTATAATATAACTACCAACTTTTACAGCATATATCCCAATTTAACGTTATCAATTCCCGAAGCACATTTCCTGGCGAATTTACAGTTAATTCTCACTTCGTGGAAATTCGTTGGATTATTCATAAATTTTTGTTACAGTAGACTAGAGATAGAAACACATTTTTATCTATTCAAAAAATATAACTCTATATTTGTTATAATTAGATACACTTTGATTTTTATTCGAATATTACTCTTAATTATTCTTACTATATTTATTATTTTATTTCTCGTTCATCATCCTTGATCTTACAATTTTTTTTAAACCAGTAATACATTAATTAAGAAAATGAATAAAAATGTTTTAGATCCACTGGAAGATTTAATTTCGACAAAATATGGGAGAACCAAGGAGAATCATGAACCTGTTCAGCTTATAAACGATCGTCCCCCCGGTGACGAATACTCGGGCACCCTTTAATATACCAACCACCCGCCCGCGCCGTCCCGTCCATCGTAACTTCGTGATGGCGGCCACTTTCAGACTTGGCCTCCATTCGACGTTACAGCTTTATAAATGGGGCGCAGATTAATTAGCGCGACGAATCTACCGAGTCGGGTCGCCAAGCGGTCGAACTCTAAATCTTAGGGAAGAATATAAAGAATTACGATTTTCTTCGTTACATTACGAAGAATTTTGATTAACCGCTACTTTAAGCGCTAGTATTGTTGGAATCGAAAACATGATTTTCGACGTAACGTGCTTTTATAAAACCATCTGGTAGTATTTATTAAAAGAAATCAGATATTTATTAATACTATAAATTCGTTTAAATCGGACATTCATTTAGTTTGATAATTAAATGATTAAGACAAAGTCTATTTTCTGAATTCACCGAATTGATCTCCAGTAGTGACATAAGTACAGACACGTGAAAGAGCAAGATTACTCTTGATTTCGATCATTCGCTCGCTTGCTCGATGCGTGTTAATTATAGGTACGACTCACGACAGCGAATTAAATTGTACCCTCACTTTGCGCACGGTATCGGAAACAGTAAGCGAGCCGCGTCGAAATTCAAGATTCGTGGCAAGCCTTTTGCGCGCGCGCGCGCGTCTAATTAAGCCGCGTTTGAGAGCGCAAGGTACATCGAGTGCGATTTCACAGATCAACGTCAGGGATCGTGCCGAAAGGGAGAGGAGATTACGTCTAATTCGGTTCCAAGTGAGTGCATATAATCCGCTTGGCGCGTAATTGAGCTTAGATTAGGCGCTCGTGGATTATATGAATAGATCGTCAATTGCGTTGCGATAATTAGCACTTTAGAAGCGGGAGGAACGCGCGTCGAGAAACGAGCCGATAATTCGCCAACCCGCCACAGTGCATCGGATGAGTGAGCAATAGATTCGCAAAGACGGGATGATGCTAATTTACAAGGGGCTATTAACTGACAAACGCTAACGATGATTTACTGCGAGATTATATTATACAGATTGTTATATAAGTATCGGAAAATATCATGAGAATATTAACTCGATTAATGATCTTAAAAATTTAACAGATATCGGATGAAGAAATTCAATTTTACTTCCAGTAGGTAGATTGAATATCTTAAAAAAAATAAAAAATAAAAAAAAAAAAAAAAATAAAAATATATATATATATATATATAAAGGTAAAGATATAAGGACACAAATATGTTTGGAATCATCTTAAGTGAACTTGCGCGAGCTGCGCTTAAAAACATTATCCTGTCGGCGCAAGAGAAGATAAGTCCTTCGTTCTTTTGCTCTGGCCTAAACTACTTCCCGGTAGTCGCGCAGTAATGATTCAACTCCGGTTTAATTAGGAGCGGGACAGATGCCCGGGTATACAGTCTGAACGACACTCTCGCGACGTCGCCGCTTCTCTTTCGTCGTCGTCGTCGTAGTCGTAGTCGTCGTCGTCGTCGTCGTTGTCGTAGTCGACACAGGACTTCGATCGTTTGTCGAGCGTTCGTTAATTAATCGCCCGTCGCGTTCGAGAACAAACGAAGCGAGAGTGGCGAGCACGAGCGGAAGGATATAAACGAGGCTACTAAGTTATTCTATTGGAGCCACCGCTCTTTCTCTCCTTTCTGTTCTTTTAACGGCACGCGGGATGCCCGCGCGATCTGCATCGTCGCGGTTGAGACCGCTGTCGCTGCGCTGACGCGTTGACGCATGGCTTTAAGCGATCTTACAGCAATTTATCATGTAAAGTGTTCCACTTGCACCGCGTTACTTTCTAATGGCAGTTTCATCAATTACAATTCGAGATAAATTTTCATTTTTATGACAATATCGATACACAACTTGTGAGTAATTTGAACATTAATTTGAGATTGAAATATATAAGGGAAATTAATTTAATATTGAAAATAAATCTTTACCGAGAGATTAAAAAAATATATAAATGATGCGAAGCTATTACTCAATTAATTTTGAATTGACGTTATTTTGACAAAATCTTATAATTTGCTGGATTTTTTATTTTTATATATAATATAAAATATCAAATAATAAAAAGTATCATACCGGATAATTTCACAAGAATCAATCGCAATTTATTTTTATTAACGTGGGAAAAGATATTGAGACAATCAGTGCTTCGTTAATTCAAATTACAATTAATTAATATTAAAAGTCAATTGACAGCAATATTAAATTCATATTAATTAATATAAAGAAATTATTATTACCTCCCCATCCTCCATTGAATTCAAAACCGTAAGCGTGTTTTTGACAGCGCACGTTTCGCGAATCGGAGAATTATTTCCATTAGTTAACGCAAATGAAACGCGCATTTCAACGCAATCGTATCTCGCGCTGGCGTAATCTTTTCAAGGATGTTACAGGATGGAGAATGAAAGACAGCGCCGAGTGTTTTTACCGCATTCAACCATCCCCCCGTGTCGTCGCCGAGCACCGTGAATATTGCCCCGTTGTGATCGTTGCGTTGTACAAAGAACGGGAAAATGGCCTGCGCGCTTTTGCATTGTTGTCATACTTGTCGTTGCCATCCGCGCGGAGATGAGCTTTGCTAGATGAAGATCCACTAATTCGCATTTTCGCGATAACGCATTTTCCCCGAGCGCTCTGTCATTAACAGTTTAAACAGCAATGTAATCGACGATAGGTTTCCCAGCAAAAACATCGAAAAACTTATTTAAAAACAAATTAATGTTTGAAGAAACAGAATGGGGTTAAATTTAGCTTATGCAGCATAATAATTTTATTTTAATAAATTATTTATTAAATTAAGGATTTTTTTATTTCAGAGCTCATCAATCCGTGAGGGAACTAAATCATTTGGCAAATTAATATTCGCTCCTGCTATAATTAACTTCAGTATTAATTATGTTAAAAACCACCATAATGTTCGGACGTTCGTGAATTAATTAACAATTTAGGAGCAATTTTTATACAAAATTTTGATTCTTTAATCCGGCTTTTTTATGATACTCACACGTAATAATTAAGAAGCAAAACCGGGGATACACGTCTCACTGTTCGCGTGTTTGATCGCCAGAGATTGGCAGAAGTTTGTTCGCGATCGGCGAAAATAATCGACGCAACACGCAGCATTATGTATGTGGTCATGCTTTATTCGAGATAAGGTTATCCCGAGTTTGGCACGCACGCGAGATATCTGCTTTCCGATAGCAACTTTTTGCAATCGATAATCGATAGCCCGGATCTATATAAATCTTTTCGCGTGAAATTTAATGAAACTTTAATTTGAAAATCTAAAGAACGTCCAATTTGAAATTAACGCCGAGAGAGATTTTATATGAGAACCTGAAATACTTTCGATATCTATTTTATTATTCTTTCCTTAAATTATTTTCCAAGAAATTATCGAATACGGTTTTCATATTCTTGCAATTTTCCGATCGCAATTACAGTTCTATTTTGCAAAGCTATAAAAATTCATACATGGAATAATTTCTCTTTCAAGGAAAAATAGCTTTCATTAAAAAAAAATAGCATTCACCTTGTGTTCTATATTTTAATTTATATTAGCATGTTTATATTTATTATAACTCTTCGATGCCGTATGTAATCAAGTCACGACTTATCACAACATTCAACCCTCAGCTGTGAATAACGCGTTTTCTTCGCAATCTGTGAATTCTCGCGCTTTGCGAGGGCGAGTCAATCCCTCGAGGGAACATTTTCTATTCATTCGCGAGTTAATATGAGGCGGTAATGCCTCATATTGCGAGACGATTTACAGGTCAAGCTTTGATTTCACTGTACGCAACGAATGTATAAACCGACTAGCTTTGCGGGGTATCGAGATTATATTGTGCTTTATTAGAAACCGTTGCTCGCAGTTGATACAGGAAAGCTTACCGCTTTTGCGATATTGGTTCTCTGATTTCTCTCCCCAACTTTTCCCACTGAATCCAAAAATTTGTTTGTATGATTTTTCGATTTTTCGAGTAGTTTTTGGATTTCCTTGCGGAATCAAAATCGTGAGAAGAGTAAAAGATCCGTTAAGATTCTCTTCAATAAAGTTCGCTGTTCATGTCAAACTAGAAAGGAGAAAGGAGTTCGAAAAATAGACAAAAAAAGAAGAGAAACCGCGAACAAGGTATAATAAAGTTCGACGTATAAAATATGTCGGCCACGTCAGCGGAACATAATCTTCGTTGTAACCAAGTTTTTCTGTCTTACAAGGAAACTCATACCAAAAGGAATCTAATACGTTTATCCTCGCGTTTATCTCTGGAGAAATATACCGAATATAATCAACCATTTTATAATCTAAAGACCATATTGCGAATTGATTTCAAAAATTATTCTTTGAAAATATTTTTCAGAATAACACTCCATCGTCTATAACAAATTTCCTGTGTGATTGTACATACAGGGTATTCTGGATATTTCGGAAAGTATGAATTTTGGAAAAAATGTTTTATAGACAAAGTTGCAAGATATAAAGTGATGTATTTTGTAATGTTAATAATTTGACTTTGGGTTGTGTCAACAAGATCGAGTTAAGATTACATCAGTTTTTTATATAAAAAATTCTATTTTTCATTCCAGAATCTGATAGCTGGGGTCAAGAGTTTTTCAAAATACCAGTAATATGTTAATTTCCGTTTAGATTTATGCGAATTATGCGACATTCGCTTTATCCAAGCACCACGTGGAAGTTGCGCGGTCAGATTTACACCTTTGTGTATGTGTGTGCGCGCGTGCGCGTGCGTGATTTCATGTGTACGTAAGGGTGACACAAATAGAGGTAGGAAACTCATAACAGTGAAGGTTTGGAATCAAACTATCACGGGAATGACGGAACCGTGTGTCCCTACCTTTGTTGACACAAATGTCACCCTTACACACACATAAAATCACGCATGCATACACGCGCACATAAAGAGGTGTAAATAGGACCACGCAATCTCCACATAGTACACTTCGGGCAAAGCGAATGCCGGCGGTAAGTTAATTTCGAAAGCTCATAACTCGCATAAATCTAAACGGAAATAAACATGTTATTAATGTTTTGAAAAGCTCTTAACGCGTTATTAAATAAAAAATAGGATGTTTTATTTAAAAAAATCGATTTTACTTTGATCCGATTGGTGGCACAACCCAATGTCAAACTACTAATATCACTAAATATATCACTTTGTGCCCTGTAACTTTTGTTTTTCCTCAAAAATGCATACCTTCCAAAATACCCAGCTTTCCCCGAATATTACGGACATGTATCTAGGTATCTATATTTTATGTATCTAGGTATGTATATATACACATATTACATCAAAGACCTGTATTAATATTAAAATATTTTATATGAAAGATTCGGCAACCTACTTTTGAAAGATACAATATTTTTCAGTAATAATCATTTTTCTAAAAAATTCTTACATAACAGAGTATTAGATTACATCACAAAAAATAAAACTAAATTAGTTTCTCACAGTCATGTGTCTGTATGATAATTTTTGAAAAATATCTTTAAAAGTAGGTCGCCGAATCTTTTATATGAAATATTTTTAATATTAATACAGGTCTTTGATGTAATATGGAAATCTGCATATTTCTCCCTCGGTGAAATGTAAGAAACCGTCTGTGGCGTCAAGACATATTTGCACAAAAATTTTCAGATTACAAATTCCTTTCGCGAAATGAAAGGCGCACGCCGCAAATTTCCCGTCTCGTGCCACGCGAATTATTTCGCGCGCGCGCGCTTCATTTGCCGGGGAAATTTTCGCTTTTAGGAATAACTGCCGCGACAAGAATAACCGCATTCGCGTGAATCGCGAAGTTCCCTGCTCGTCGGTATGCAACGCCGGGCGCGCAATACCAAGTACAAGCAATCGTAATTGCGCCAATTAGAAACATCGCCGTCGCTCTCTCGGAAGTCGGCAAGCGCGCGCGCGCGTGCGGCGGGGAATACATAAATCGCGCGAAAGCGCGACTTTTTGCGAGCGAATACCCGATAAAGTTAAAACGCGGCGAAAGATGTATTAAGAGTACCGGCGGGGATAACGCGGTTCATTCTTCGCGAAGTTAATTGAGTCGCGCTTCCTGAGAACGGGGAAGGAAAAGGAGAGTGTCCAGAAACATGCGGAGGTTCGTTCCGCGGCTCCAAGTTTTTAATTAGATTCCAGCTTCTTCTCTCGCGGAAAGGTCCCTGCGGATCGCGAGAGAGAGAAGAGAAAGAATTCGCGCGATTCTTGCCGGGATAATAAGACAGGCGGTTTAGTCTGATAATTTCCTATTTCTTCAGCAGCAAAATTATCCCAGCGGATAACCCGGAAAGTATAGTAATTCGTATAGCGAGATATGTAACATTATTAGCAACACAATATTATCCCGCTGTATATCAGCTAAAAGCTAAAGACTTACTGTGTCCTTACTTATGGTTGAAAACATACGTTGTAACGCAAACTGCATCTCGCGTGCAAAAGCGGCTGGTGGCGGGAATTACGTACCTGGAAGAAAAAAAAGAAGGCAGAATGAATTAATGATCGGAAAATACGAATAAAAAAAATTGCGAAGGGTGTCATGTAGTATAAATTGCGCGCACGACGCGATAATAAATAACGGGACCATGTCAACGACTTAGCTTCTCGGCGGCAATAAAGGATTAAAACGCGCGCCCGATACGGCAATATCGCGCGTTTATATCGGCGCTTAACGCTCCAGGAAGCAGTGACAAAGCTGAAAAGTCGTCGCGTCGTCGAGTTTCCACGATTCCCAGCCAATTAAAACAACTTTTTATCGACCTGGCGCGGCCCGGCAAGCACGGCGGAGGATCGCCGATGAAGCGAGAGAGAGAGAGAGAGAGAAAGAGAGAAAGACTCCGTCGACAATGGAAGTCGTCTGTGCGCAAGTCCGCTTTTTTTCAACAAAATCAGTTATTTACCATTTAGTTCACTGAATACCGGTTCTATCGATTATTGAACGGATGCTCAAAGACACGTTTAAATGGCATCTAACAGATGTAACAAAGGAAGCAATATGTTACAGTGAAATACTCGGATGAACTTGACGAAAGTCTAGTCTTCGATTTGTCTTTAATAATCAAAACTATTGCAACATTTAGCAATTTATATAGACAGGTAACCTATATACTATTATCGTAATAAGTAATAAATCTTAGCGTACTAGATAAGAGAGCTTTTAAATGGAAAGATTTTCCGAAAAAAAACGAGAAATAATTTCTCTAAGAGGCATCTATTTCTTTCCCTCTGTTATTGAAAAGAGAATCCATGATTCTCTCGAACATTTAGCTCTATCACGGTCCAAAACGAGATTAGGCTGCTGCAGCTGCACGCTTGTACCAGTGCACAGTGTACCACCCATTGTTCGCCGAGATTCTCGCGGCGCGGGCGGTGTGTAGGAAGGGCGTATCACCACCATGAAGACGAAGAGGCGAAAGCGGAGGAGAGTCAGTAACATTGCTCGTGCTGGAACTTTAATGGCGAAGTTGTCCGCGACTGTCTCCGTGATAAGTTCATAATGCGGCAGCTCCGACGCGACTGCCATTGATAACCGACGTGGCATAAACTTCGCCAACGACCGCGCAGCCAACCATAGAGAGGAACAGCGAGGATAAGAGAGAAATCGAGAGAGGCGAAGAGAAGAGCGAGAGAAAGGGGAAAGTGGGGGGAAGGGAAGTCACGGCACTTTGGCCTAATAGGTCTCGCAGTTGCGGACTATCGACTAACGCGCTCGACTAACTTTTCGGCGTCAGCCTAGCGGCGGTTGATTCCGTGACAGGCGATCCAGTGACGTTGACTGACGTCATTCCGCGTGTTTCGAACTTGCTCTCGCCGCAGGCAGATACCGCAGGCATCTGTTACTTGCTTACACCTGCCCGCTAACGAGACGAGCAAGAGCGAAAGATAAAAATTAGGGATGAAATTGGTGACGATCTGCGTTGATGATTAGAATTAATTTCCTCGGAATATTAAACTCAGAAATCTAATTTAAACTTCGTTAAAATAACTCGCTGTGAAACTATGAGTCAACGGCATCTAATCAAAAATGTTCGTCACGAAAAAATCGATTTTTAAAATTGATTTAAGAATATGGCTTTGGAGTTTTGAGTCCTTCTCTTAAAAATACGCATAAATAAAAAATTTATTTAAAGAAAATAATGAGTTTTATTGCGTAACAGTATATATAATTCCAATATATAATTTTCTAATACTTTTATAAAAGATTTAATTTTATTCTCAATCCTTTCCAGAACGAAGCTTTCGGTAGCTAAAGCTTAACTCGCAAAAATCAGGAATATCTGTCACAATTTTTCTCCCTTTTTTTTGCGCAAATCCGCGTTTGTTTGAATGTGCGCCAGCTTAATTTGCAACGGACGATTCAAACGCGTTTCGGTGAGCTCCCCAATTAGCGCGACTTTCACTCGTCTGCAATCGAGTCAGCATTTCGCTGACGGAGTTTCAGAATTCGAGACTTTGATCGGAGTATCGTTCAATACAGGATTATGCATTTCGAGCCCGATGGAATGTATCCGAGTATTTCTAGGTAAAAATGTCTGTAATTTCTATGGCAAAATACATGTGCTGCACAAACTCTGATCTTTCACTTAATGATCAATTTAATAACACAGAAGAAAGAGATGATAATGATAGATAATAAATTTCTATCGTTTTTTCTTCTTCTTTTTCCTCCTTTCTGTCTAATTTCGACGCCTATTTGCACTTTTTGTCTTTTCATATCTCATACGTTTAAAATCCATAGTAATTTTTTGTTAATATCTACTTTGCAAACGTCACTTCCCTTTCACGTTCTGAAAGGACTTGCCCAGAACGTACAATATAAACTTTATATCCCATTCAATCCAATCTTATATTATATATATTCTGCTTTTTCTGTTGCTGTCCGTGATTTCAGGGTCAACACGAGGTATCCTTTCAACCTTCGCCGGCAGCCTTGCGATAAGCGCAACGTAGTTTATTCCCTTCATATATCCCCTTTGCGTAAATCGATTCTCATTGCGGGATCGTGCTTGCCGGACAACGAGTCCATAAACATGACTAATAGCCCTCTCCCCTTCCCCATTCCTCTCTCTCTCTCTCTCTCTCTCTCTCTCTCTCTCTCTCTGATCCTCTTTTGCGATGTCGCGTCGCCGTCATATTGAAGTGCATTTGCATCCGCGGGCAGATGTACACGCGGTATATGACTTACGAGATATGGAAACGAGGTCCCGGTGCAGCTACCGGGGACAAAGGAGGAGACGGCTTTATCTTGTGGCTTCACGATATCGTCGCACTTGACGAGACACAGAAAGAGAGGGAGAGAGAGGGAGGGAAGGAGAGAGAGAGAGAGAGAGAGAGAGAGAGAGAGAGAGAGAGAGAGAGAGAGAGAGGAGAGAGAATTGCGTGCAGAATGTTCGGTCATACGTGCGCTTGATGCGCAAAACGATCTTTCTATTTGAAAAACGACGGGACTTTCCATATGCGCTCATATAATAATATATATATTTAATTAAATGCGACATTCTTCGCAGTTACTTGAAGCAGCTTATAGTTTAAAGTTTTTAAATCCAGCTATTGTGCATCTCCAAATCGAGCCTTAGAATCAAATGTCGGAATTACAGTAATAATTTATAGATCGCTATTATTATTACTTTTTTTCTCTTCGACTTCTCCGTTACTCCATTTAAATTTAATACCGTTACAGTTGAAGGTTCGGTGGTTTCGCTTTGAGGCCACCGCTGTGACGTCCTCGTTCGAGCTAGGCCACCACCGCGCCGCGCATAAACTAGAATTTCAAAAAGATACTTTCGGTGAAACACCGGCGGCCGCTCAACTCCCAGAGGGTTAAGTTACAACAGGAGCGCTTCATCGCGTGTCGATACGATGGAATCGAGCGCGATTTAAAAGCGCGAGTGGTAAAGCGATACACGGATGACGTGCAAAAAAAAAAAGAATGCGGTACACAAAGGATTTTATCACGCGCAACAAACTGCGAGAATTGCAAACGATAATTCAAATGCGGAGCTATTTACCGGAAAAACGTTAAACGCAAATCGATTTATTTGCGCGCCGAGATATCCCGGGAATGTACCGCTGATGATTGTCGAATAGCCAGAATTTTTGTTCGAGCTACATGTATAATAATAAATATACGCTAGTAAATCATTGAAGATTCTTTTTGAGCAAATTCTTTCGATTCTTGATATGAGAAATATTTTCCCTCGTGTATTTTCCAGGTTTTTTCGGAAAGTCGATTTTTTTCCACAGGCGCGCACATTTTCACGTCGATTATCTCTGCAATCGTAACAATGACGGCGTCGGGTTTTGCAAGAGATAGAACGCGTTCGTAATGCCAAGCACAGCTAGCACAACGGGCTCGTTCGTTCGTTCATTCGTTCGTTCGAGTATCGCGATCCATCACGCGAACGTCACTTGGAAATTTTAATGCCCCATGGTGGATCTTCATCCGGTATTCGATGGTCGGCCTGGCATCGAGAAATAACCTTTTACGAGCCACTCGCTCATTCATATCGCAGAAGCGTGTTACCGAAGAATTCCCGTGAGTTTCGCTTAGGGTCTTTTCACTCGCCCATTTTTTTTTTTTTTTTTTTTTTTTTTTTTTTTTGAGGCGATATGGCGAAATAATTCTCGTTGAAACGAATACAAAAGCCTTCGCCGGTGACACCATCGCGTCGCGCGGAATAATTGAAAACCACTGGGAGAGTTTCGGCGTGATTCCTAAAGCTACGATACAAATAAGGCCACTTTTCTTCTCATCACTTGACGATGAGGAGGCCCACTAAGCGGGATATAGGTACGCTACTATAATACGAAACGCAGTAAAATATAATAAAACGTAAATAGAATGTGCAGAAACACACATAAATATGATAATAAAAATAATTTTCTTTACGAGCGCGCGCGGCGCGGCGCGGCGCTCGTAACGCGAATGCTCGCGGGCTAATACAATTAGCGTGTGTTGCGAAGGCATTAATCTTTCGCGCAACTTTCGCAGCCAGCGGCACGGCACGGCACGGCTCAGAGAGGCTAGGGTCGCCAATTGTGCCGGGCATAACTGCCCGAGTTGGTAGGTACCTACGTGCTAAGAGCAAAGCCCGGAATTAGGATGCATCACCATTAATTAGGCGCTTACAAAGAGCAACCGATTACGGTACACGTTACGGCGCTGCTTTATACAGCTTTCTTAACGCTGATTTAGAGCGCGCACGGCCAGAGAGAGCTCTACGCAAATTTCTGTCCTCGCGGGTTACAAGGGCAAGAGGAAATTAATATTGGTGCACACATTTTCTCTCTCCCTCTCTCTCTCTTTGCAACGCCGCAAGTAAAGCGGACTCTGCCAACAGGAAAGAGCCTCTTGCAGATATAGACGTTCTGAAGCGCGCTCTAAATCGATTCCAAATTCGTATTTAAATTCCCCCAGAGAAAATCATACGTCGAGATCGCAACTTTGCTTCCGTGCCTCGCAAGTGTCGACACGTTCGAGACTTTCGAGTCTCGAATATCGCGTCGACGTGCGCGGGTGTACGGATTAGCCTATTAGACGAGCGGCGGCATTAGGAATAATCGGCGGCGGGAAGCGCGTATGGCGTACGAGTTTGACGGGCTCGGAAGAAGCCCGGCGCGTCGTGATTTCTCAAGTTTATATACGTCGTGGCAAAGGTGACGTACGCGAAAAAAAAGAAGACCGAGAAAGAGATAACGGGGGGGTGGGAAGGGGGGGGGAAGAGAGCCATATGATATACAAGAGTCGCTAGAGCGCGAGGCACCGAGCGGCTCGCCGGTAATTGCTCGATTACCGTTAGCGTGTTGCTGTATATTTCGTACCGAGATTAAAGTTTACGACGCTAGGCGAGATTTAAAGCCGAATTTTCCCTCGCCGCGATCGGACGATCGCTCGTTTAACCACTCGCGATCGTTCGTGCGATCTCCGCGAGGAATCGTTAACCTTAGAAATATCTAGGGTAAAAAGTGCCCGGGAGCATTTGATTCTAATGGATGCCGCGTGGCGTCGTCGTATTTTGCCGTGATTTTATCTCGACTTCACTTTGACTTTTACTACGTACACAGAATTCCTGAATACGAGAACGCATACGTCTGTAGATGTGAAATAATAGTCGCAGTTGCGATTAATCATAAGGCATAGGAGACGTGACACAAACTAGACATCGCCTTCGAGCATAATTATAATTTACGATTGTGTTTAGGTCGATACTGTAATTATGTATGCGCGTAATTTATAATTCGAGATTAAGGTTTACAAACTTATAATTGCGTTGCTGTTCTGTTAGATCATCTCAAGCCTGAGTACAGAGTTGAAAAGAGGGAGAATTCTAAAATGCAGTAAGAAATGTAGATATTTCTTCAAAAAATAGAGAGAGCGAACTAAATGACTACAAACAAATATGAAGTACGCGTCAGTTTTTATATCGCTAAAATAGTAAATCGGGGAAATCTATCTCACCAGGAATTTGCGTATAACCAATCCAACAGACACGAGATTATGTCGTAGCCGCATATATAACAACTATACGGGAGTAAACAGTTGCAGTTCTGGATTTACAAAGCCGCAGGTAGAATTACAATTAAACTTCGCCATCAAATGTCAACTCCAAATTCGTTAAGGAATCTGCGCAGAGCCGGGCCGGGAATGCCGTAGTTCTATTCGCCAGCCCCGGTATACAGAGCGTACACAGCTCTGTATATAACGGCGGTGACCCGCATATACGACTGCGCGCGTCTCTCTTGCGGAGACAATTTGCGCGGACCCGTGCACGCCCGCCCGCCCGCCCGTGGCCACGCGGTTGTTTGCGGTAATAAGACAATCCCTGTCTGTCCGGGTGAAGTTATGTGGGCCGGCCGGCGCGGCGGTGCGCTGGGCTGGGTGCGGTGTGGATGTTCTATAACGGTGTGGATTGTTGACGTGCGCACGCCACGTCCGTCCGCGCGTCTTTTTCGCGTTCGGCTTATCAGGCCGACGTCAATTTTGCGCGCACGTTCACCTGGCCCCCAAGAATGCGACAGCAAAATCGCCGAGATGGCAGGCGCGAGTATCTCGGGGATTTTCCTCAGCTTCGCCGGAGATAATGTCCGCGTTGTGATTAGGGAGACCCGAAGGTCCCGAAGTCCGGCGTCTCTTCGCGCGTCTCCGCCCGAGGCGGTCGCGAAATGTCTTCGGTTATCCGCGATACGAACCGACAACGAACCAGCGCGCGCTGTTATAATAATAATAGGCAATCGAGTTGTGTTCAATATGACGGAAGTGACTTGCGAGTTAACTCTCTCTCTGAGAATTTTAAACCGTAAGAACTCTATTCCCAAAAAATAAAGAAAATTGCTACAGCTACGGCTAGAACGATTCGATAAAACATGGAAGCATCGTGCATAGAGTATCTCAAGTCTTCCTGCTCAATTTTCAAGAAATTTTTTATACGTGTATGTTTAGAAAAATTTGCAATACTCTTTAGCTCTCCTCCGTATCTTATCTATCTTAATTCTATGATAATTAAAAAATATACTCTTCTCTGTTAAAAAAAGAAAAAAAAAAACAAGATCCAGGTCAGTAAGATCGTCGATCACGACTGCAGGGTTAATCACAACCCGTGCGTCCGAATTGTAGCTCGTTCAAGGAGGAAAAAGTAGCCGCGCAAATAACTGACGAACAACGCGCCCATTCTCAGCGCGGAGTCGTAATCTTGGTCAAGGAAAGAGAGAGGGGGGACAGGCGGGGAGGAGGAAGAGAAGTAGAGCGTATAACGCCGTGTACAATTTGTTAGAGCGCATAATCGTCAACGAGACAAGATGAGTAATGGCGGTGGTTCATATTGTCGGAGGAAGAAGAGACGAAGGAGATGGAGGAGGAGGAGGGGGAGGAGGAGGTCGAGGAATACCGTAAGGCGCGGGACAGAGACGCTCTCGAGAAGGAACTCTCGGAGAGAACGCGCCGAGATAGTGTGCCAGCGGGCTAAGGCGCCGAGGAGAGCGTGACCCCCCTGTGCCTGCCGTTTCGCGAAAGATCGCGAATAATGCGAGTATATGCCGTGTGTACTTGTTCCATCGTCGAACACAATTCCCATCCTTGTTCGCGAATTAAGCGACCGCGGCGTATCCTATTCGGCTATCGTATCCTTTTTTTCCCCCGTCGTCTTCCTTATAGTCTCTGCTCGTCTCCTCCCTTTTTATCCTCCCTTCTCTTTCCCGTTTGCTTCTCCTCTCTTTCTCGTTTCGGACGGGAATATTTCGCGCGACTAAATTAATAGCACGCCACGGTGTATCATTACGGTACGATGCGGCCACGTCATGCGGATGCAAAGGAGGCATCTCTCGCGCGCGCGGCAGCGTATCATTAAGGCGCGCGCGCGTGCGTGCGCCCATACACCCGGGTGTCAAGCGATTTGTCAGCGAGAGCGCGACGGCGACGATGGCGATAGACCGACGGCGATGCACGTTTAACCCCTAACTGCGGTCTTCGACGGTTACCGCATTGTGTGCCACTTATACGGCCGTTATGGCACGCGCGCATAAAGGATCGAGGTATATAATCGGACGAGACGCGGGAAGAAAGTCTGTCGTCCGTCGTCGTCGTACGTGCGTGTCCGCGAGAGTAGTCGCGGGATAAACGGGAAACGTGTTTTTGACTGCGTTGCATAGTCGCGCGCGGGATTGGGACGGTCATTTAACTGCGCATCTCATGCGCCGACGACGAACGACGACGACGACGACGACGACGACGACGACGGACGTCGGAATGCGATGCCGCCGCGCATATGATGCTCGTACGAAGAATTTAATGGTAGGGTACTTCGATAGAATCGTCGAGTCTCCCAGTTACTGAATCGTATTATTACATTGACGGGTTTATGTGTCCTGCCGTCCACGGGAATTAGATAAGCAGTAGATGTCAGCAGAAAATCCGGGATACACGGATAGAGGAATATGCTGGGTCGCCTGCATATGGAACATCGTCTTTATATCGATAGTACGCGGGTAACTTTCAAGAGAAATCCATCGATCAAAATCACGGTCGACACGACACCCCGCAATTGTCCGACAAGTTCTCGGCACGAAGAAATAATAGCGTAAGTGATTCTCGATAAAAAAGAACGCCGCGATTTGTCATGGACCGGTCCTAAAATCCGCAGAGATCGGCTAATCATCGGAGAAGCGCTCTCGCAATCATTCGCAATTAATTTCAGGAAAAAAAAAAAGACCGGCCGATCTCGCAGGGGGTCAGCAGGAGAGAAAGAAACTCGCCGAAGAGATCGCGCGCGTGTCGTGCGCTTTAATGCGCCCGTTCGCCGATAATTATCCCTCCCCCTGTGTGGTCGTGTGAAAAGGCTGCGAAGGTCAGGGAATAGGAGGTGTATTTACTTCGGTTTGTGGCCTAAGCTCGCGGTGGTGTAATCAACGAGTCTCTCGGATCGGCGATCGATAAACCGCTAGTAGATCGTTCGACATCCACGGGATTTACGAGCGGACGTGTCGTAGTTCATACGGTAAGAACGAAAAGAAGCGGTGGCACAGATATATACATGTATATACCGTAAGTGTGTGTATGTGGGAGAGAAAGAAATGCACATATACATGCGCGTGGATAGAAAAGGAAGCGGAATTGGCCGGCCGGTGCACAACGGAAACTGGAGAAATGTCCGTGTCAGCGACAGATGTATCGCGATATGGATATATCCGCCACTGCCACCGCCACCGGTCGCTTCCTTCCGCTTCTTCCTTTCGATCGCCAATGTACAGGATGTCTCGCAAGTCGCGCGCGTTTCCTCGTTATAGATTCTCGGTTATTCAAACCCGAGAAGCTTAGCTAAGCTATAAGTAATAACGGTCGTTCCGATATCGATCTACTCGACATTAGTATTTTGTCTCGCAGAAAGCGAAATACATATACTCATTACTCTTAAATCAAAGCAAAGATATTTAATCAATCAGCTCATTTCTTTGAAACTTAATTTGACACACATAATTATAATTCTCATTAAAGTTAATAATTACTCATTAATAAAAATTATATGCCGCAATGCAGAATTTATCGTAAATCAACTTATTTTAACCCTCCGTCTGTATCGTTTTTTTTTTGGTGCACCCGTTAGAGCGTTATACGGGGCTATCACATTTGACGTTATTTTTCCCGACGTTAAAGTATCTGAAAAAATTCACAAAACTCTGTCTACATTGTAGTGACGATTTTAATTTTCATTTTAATAATCATCGTTATTTAATATTTCTTGGCAGGCTTGCAAGTTTTACAATTTACGAGCAGATATCATTTTGGCTCAAACGCCGGTAGACCCACGTATAGACGGAGGTTTAATGTACACAAGAATGGACGGATTTATATGAGCCATTGACCATAAATACTATTCTTACTTCGACTTTTTAACAAAAGAACCAATTTTTTATTTTATTTAGGACCATTTGAGCTCGGGTCAACTGGCGTACGGACCATTACCCCATCAAATGCTGCGTCGTCGAATTTTGGCGCGAAAAAATTGTGCCGATAAAGAAGAGAAGAGGGCGAGAGATAGAATTTTTCCGGTCTCAGACATCGGCGAGCCGGAAGTCTCTCGTATAAGTACGCGATATCGGGACTCGACGAACGCACCTAACTATGGCGAGTATGCAGTCACACGTTTCCGCGCGCTGTTCTCCACGTTTCTCTCTCCCCCGTCCCTCCCGCGCCTCTCCCTTCGCCTACGAGCTCTCCTCTTTCCCTCCCCTCGACCTGTGGTCCCGCGCAGTTTGCGGTACCTGTGCACGCTTCGCTCGAGGACACACGTTGTGTAGTTCGTATGCACACACGCGCGTATATACGCCGTGTACTTCGCAATTAGCACCTACGCGAGCATACAAATAAGCCACGTGTGTACCTACTCCGTTCGACCTGCCTATACGCCTGTCTCTCGCCTATTCTCCTCCTTCCACCCGTCCATTCCTCTCTCCGACGCTTTCGTCCTCTCCAATCTAACGGATTCCTAATCACTCTCTAACTCTCACACGCGGTACGCGGTGTCGTCCTTACCCTGGGAAACGCAGATGGCATCGGCAGATGACCACGCTACCATACGAAGTATCTTTCAATAAGGAAAGAAGGAAAAAAGAACGCTTTCCTCTGCAGCGCGTACATCTTAAGTCGATAAGCAATTATTATTTAGCGAATGAATATGAAACGTGTGCGCATATGGCAGCACAGACGTGAGAATGAATCGAGACGGGAAACACGACGGGGAGAAAATCAAAACGACAAAAGTGATACTCGAGGACATGTGAACAGCGATTGCAACGTAACAATATCCATCGCGAGGTGAATATCGATCGAACCCGTTTTATATATACCGATTGCGAAGATCAAGTAACACTTTCTCACGATATCGGCGCGGCCGCGGCGCGGCGCGGCGCGGCGGCACGAACGCGTGGAGCGGCGCATCTCGAGCCTCGCGAATCTCCGTCGGCGAGTAGCCGATGAATAAAATTGACAGCGCATAATCTCGTTACCGCACCACGTGGTGCGGCTCGGTAATGCGATCGATATGAGGCGGATGCCGAGTGAATGTTTTCATCACACTCGCTCGGGGGCGTGACGAGATGAACGCACGAACGTGACCAACGAAGCGGGCCTGTAAATCGATTTATGCATATACATATATTGGCGGCCCGCCCGAAGCGCTCGAGCGAGAAGATCTCGTCGCGCGATACGCGATCATTAATAACGATTCGTGAGTCGACCGAAATTCTCTTTCGGACCGTACCGTTTAGCCGACGACAATGACGATGATGGAAAGCGTTCGTTCGTCCAGCGGAGTCATCCCCGCAATTTCCGGTCTCCCGATAAAAATTCGCCGATGCTCTAAGCACTGTAAATGATCAAGCTTGAGAAGGCAAAATCGGGCGGATAATATGTCGGATTTTTACAAAGAGCGTTAAGGGAGTGAATTCGAAATAAAAGAGTACGTGATCGCGATATTATATGAGACATTTTTACGATATACTGCTAGAAAAGCTTCGTTAATATTCCATTTTAGGATTACCTATCGCGTTTTCACTGAAATATAGTCGATAGGCTCCATTTATATTCATAATTAAAAATCTTCTTCGTGAAATTTTTGCGGCTAGAGATTGGTCCAACAAGTTTTGTAAATGTACATTTCTCCGCGAAGCTAATTGTCTCATATATTCATTATGTCCTTCAATATCCTTATTATCTCTTGATTATTAGATGTATTTTTTATTCAAATATTACTCGGAAAATAACGCAAATGAACTCCTGACTGAACTCGTCTTTGCGGGACGATTTCATTGTTTCCAACATAAGTAAACCGCGCGAGGTGCACTCGCAATCTCGCGCTCGGGAGTTACAATAAGGGCGGAAGTTTGCTCTGCCAACTGACGACGGGTTATCCAGCGTCGCATAAAAATTTATGGACGCGATAATAGGTATGCGCGCGAGTTACGCGCGAGTACGACCAGCTGGAAACTCGTTGCGACGACGTATAATACGCGAGTCCTCGAGGAGAAATTTCTAGTTCCCTTTCTTGCGAGCGTGATTAAGATTTATGCAGATAAGAAGAGGAAAGAATGAATAAAAAAAATAATGACGAGCGAATCAATCTTGGAAACTTACTTTCTCGTAATTTTTCTTGTAATGTATACATACGTATACCTGTATTAAATTTATAAAACAAAAAAGCTTTAAATACAAAGCACGCATTAAAAGCTTTTTTTAAACACAATGAAATAAATAAAAGAGATACAGAGTTTTCTTTTGAGCCAGAAAGGAAAATCCACTTATTTTTAAATCAAGTATTTCAATAAAATAAACTTTCAATAGAATAAAATTAGCAACACTAAATCTTCTGTAATAAAATTAAGTTTTTCTTTTACTTATGTAACAAATTAAAGGTGAATTAAATTGTATTTGGAGCACAGTTAAAATTTAATTTTGTGCTTCCATCCCTAATTTGCGAAATCTCTCCAGTATCGAGAAACGATGAATTATTGGGATACGCCTTTTTGAATTAGTAGAGTAGACTGAGAGGAGCCATCAAAGATCGCAAGTTAATTAGACATCGGGAAATT
>JASTWL010001359.1:0-41381 GCA_035220575.1 Temnothorax rugatulus | reverse complement strand
TATTACGAATGTGACGGAATGTCAAATTAACGAAATTACAATGCAAAACAGTATGGATGATATCGAAGATGTCGAAGACGTTGAAAATGTCCAGATATCGAAGATGTCGAAGACGTTGAAAACGTCCAAGATATCGCAGATGTCAAAGACGTCAACGACGCCGCGCGAAGATATTGAGTGATGTCGAAAACGTCGAAAATGTTGAAGACATCAAAAATGTCGAAGACGTCGAAGATATCGAAAATATTGTTTTGCATACTGATAATAATATCGACGCATTTCGTTTGTATTCTGAAGAGATTAGTGGACGACTATCGCCGATTTGGGGCATGTTTTTTGGCAGAATTGCAGAGACTTTCCACTCACTGGATCGGCGAATGTCGTTTTAATTGATCTTGTTTTTAGAGTAAAGAAGCGTTACGGTCTGATACCCAATTTTCTGTCAAATGTCCGAATGTGTCACTTCACAGGTGGCTTTTGGAGTGTAACCGACAGATGAGAAAAATATTGGATGTCAATAGGGGTATTGTTTCCGGTACTATATTGACAGGGATCGGTCATAAGCAGCTTGAAGAACTTCTTGCTGCTGTAGATATTCCATGCATGAGTAATAAAACATATATAAAGTATCATAATGAAATGTCGGAAACCTTCGCCGCCGCCGCGGAAGAAGAAATGCGCATGGCTGGCGAAGAGGAAAAACGTTTAGCAATTGAAAGAGGACATATCATAGACGGAATTCCGCATATACCCGTGATAACAGACGGCTCGTGGATGAAGAGATCCTACCGTACTGGTGGGTTACGATTCTCCGTCCGGAGCAGCTATTATTATGGGATGTTATTCTAAAAAAGCATTATTTGTTAATGTTCGAAATAATATTGTGTTGTCTGCGCGAGAGCAGCTAAAATTAATGCAGTAGCAAAAAAACATATATGTTTTAAAAATTGGGGGAGCAATCAGAGCTCCACTAGTATGGAAAGTGATATAATCCTCGAAGGTTTCCGACTTAGTTTAGAAATGCATGGCCTTATTTATAGTAAATATATCGGTGACGGTGATAGTAACGTATTAAAAAAATTGAGAGATTTTCCACCGTATCCAAATATTGTTGTGCAGAAGATTGAATGCACGAATCATCTTCTCCGCAATCTTTGTAATAAAATGTACGTGAAGCAAGTAGTACCGGTAGTAGAAGTAATTCAAAATTGAAAAAGGTCGTTGAGCACAGCGTTATGAAAATTCGAAACGCTGTGGTCAAGGCTGTCGCATTTCGCCGCAATCGTAAAGTTAGTTGGCAAAAAAAAGTTTCCGAGTTAATTAAAGATTTGAAGAATGTACTTAGCCATGTATATGGTGAACATAAAGATTGTTCTTCGCTTCAATATTTCTGTAATGGACAACGGAAAGAAGGCGAAGAGAATCTTGTGCCCCAATTACGACGTGCAGGTTTATTAGAAAAATTGGAAAATGCTATGGAACGCATTATAAAGAATGCCGATAGCTTACTTCATAGTAATTCCGTTGAAAGTTGTAATGCAATTATAAGTAAATGTATTGGTGGCAAGCGCATTCATTATGCCATGAAAGGTTCTTATCAGACACGCGTTAAAGCATCCGTAGTACAATTTAATACTTCGCGAGCTTTAACTTGTGTTTGTCAGACAATGGATAAAAAACCACCCGCACAAACAAAAATAATTGAAAATAGAAATATAAACAAGAATGCCAAGCAACTTCAACGAACACGTGCGGCGAAAGAATTACAACTCTCTGTTCGTACATCTAAATATTCCGCTAAAATAATAGCTGATAAAGATTATGGACCTAATGCAGAACGGCCAGATATCGAAGATAATATGTACGAACAGCTGAGACGTAATCATTTTGAAATGTTATTAGAGCAACAACATAATCGTGCTATATTGGAATGTGCTACACGGGATCAGCATGCAAACCCGGAGTGGCACAACATACGGCGAAGTCTTCTCACTGCTTCAAACTTTGGAAAAGTTTGTAGCAGAAGAGAAACAACTTCGTGCCAAAATCTTGTAAAAGCAATTCTTTATCCTCCTCGATTGACTACTGCGGCTGTCGAGTGGGGTAAAGAAAAAGAGATAATGGCACGAGAGCAATTGCAGATGGAATTAGGGATAGAAATTTCTAGTTGTGGTATATTTATAGATGAAACAATCCCATATCTTGCCGCGACGCCTGACGGCATTGTCGGAGACGATACTATCGTTGAGATTAAATGTCCTTATGCGGCGCGGCATGTACATCCCATCGATGCAATGCTCAAAAAGATTTCAGATATTCATAGAATATTTGATAAAACCGATGACACTCGAATGAATCAAAGACACGCGTACTATTTCCAAGTACAGGGACAACTCCACATAACGCAAAGAAAGTATTGCATTTTTGCTGTGTGGACACCCCTTGGATTAAAGTACACGATTGTCGAGCGTGATGACAGCTTTTGGGAAGCAAAAATGTCACCACTGCTTAAACGATTCTACGAGGACTGCTTGATTCCTGAAATAATAGATAGTAGAGCAGCAAGAAATATGCCTATTCGGGAACCTCAGTATGTCATCGAAGCACAAGAAGCGGCTAGAAAAAAAAATATAAAAGTAGAAAGTAGTATTGAAGCTAGCAAACAATTATTGTCGAACACTACTACCACTATTGCTGTTCCAGAGCAAGATGACGATTGTATTATAATTGATTACTCTAATGAAAAACGAGATCTAACTGAGGATGACATAAAAAGACATAAAAAAATGTTAGATGATGTCATACCTTCTTTGTTATTAGTAAAGAATAACGTTTTGCCCATAAATAGTAAATTAAATGATGAATCGTTAGATCTGTTTTTACGCATTGTAAGAGAGACTTCTTGCTTTGAAACACAAAGTGTGTTATACTTAGAATACCCGCACATAATTGAAGCTAGTCGTAGCAACAAAAGCTTACAAATTATTGGCGGAAATTGCACAGATCATTGGCGATGCATTTATTTTGACGGCACCAAACTTCACGTGTACGACAGCCTACCTGGTACTACGTACGATAAATTGGCTGCTAAAGAAAAAGAATACATTCGTCTTCGTTATCCCAAGATAACGAAATATGATATAATTTGTGAAAAAGTACGAATAATACAACCGGATTCCATTTCTTGCGGAATTTATGCTGCGGCTTTTGCTACAACTGTTGCCTTGAAAGGAAATCCTTGTAATGAAAAATATTCAACTGACGTAAAATGCATGAGACGTCATTTATTTAAAATTCTAGAAAGCAAAAAATTATTGCCTTTCCCGAATTAATATTTTTCATTATTTAACACATCTTTGTAAGCTTTTATTGCTGCCATTATGCAAAAAGAAACAACGATAAAATAAGATGATAGAAGTTATCTGCAATCGTCATTGTATAGAACATATATAGTAACATAAAAATTTCGGAGAGACGATAACAGATTATTGGTTGCGTTCTCACGGGAATGGGCGTTGGAGGGGCCCATTCTATAATCTCAATATTTAATTTTTTGAAATAATATTAATATTTGTTTATATTAAAATATTCATTATTATTAATTATTAATAATATTATTATTTATTATTAATAATATAATTTTATACATTGTATTGTAGTTTTGAAAATAGTGCATTACAAATTAGATCGCAATTTGAACTGAGGTGATTGCGTCGCAAAGTGTTAAACTCAGATAGGTTTTGCTTTGCAATGTACTATTTTCAAAATAAATATATAATAATAGATAAAAAGTAAATTATATTAATGAGCTTGCATGTAAAAGAACAAGAAATATTTTATAAAGTATACTTCCCATAATATGGTTGAGGTCACTTTGCGACGCAATCATAACTCAGTTTAAATTGCGATCCACTCGAATTATTAATTCGTGTTGTTTATGACTAATTAACATTATAATATTATATAACAATGTTTTACTTTCAGATTTAATAAATAATTTCTTTTATTATATTGATATTAATCTATGTACGTAGAGTTATTTATTGTTACACAGAGATTAGACTTGACATGTCTGAAGGGCGGATCACTTTAAACGAAGAGGCGTGGCTAGCGTTGAATCAACGCCATTATATTGCAGCAGGTAACGTATGCACAATGGAGGTTTTAGTGAGTAGGAATCTCACACTACCCCGAAAAACCGGGGTGCCTTTTGAAGGTTTCCTCCACTTAAAAAAAAAAAAAAAAAAAAAGCCATCCTAGCAAACACAAGGTAACATAACATTAATATTCATAGTTTTGCATGCAATTTTTTTATATACAATTTTTTTTATATTATCTGGTACATCTTTTTTCTAATTAGATTGATTGCTAATATATCTTTCAATATGCATAAAAATATATTTTTTAATTCTTAGTGCTTCTGCATGATAGTGCAATAATTTCATGTTTTTTGCCATCACCTATTACTTCAGACTATCAATATATTACTGAAAAGGAAGCTGTAGATTTAAAACAAGTAATGGAGAATTGTGAATAATATGAGGTTTTTAACGCTGAGCTTTTTATGTAAACTCTTTCAAGCAGAGGGTAACGCAGCTGATGAACAGTATAGATAACATAACTGAATAAAAATCTTAATTATTATAACATAATGATATTAATAATTAAGATTTTTATTCAGTTTGTTATCTATACTGTTCATCAGCTGCGTTACCCTCTGCTCTGATGCTAAGACTGACACAAGGAGTGCATATTTTCCTATATAAAGATAGAATAAAGGCCGTAGCCGGATAAGAAGGGTCAATGTGCCCCCACACGGATTATGCTCATTTTTTTTGTGCTTTGATTGCTATCAGTGTCACTTACAATTTAGTCAAATATTAGCTCTTAACCCTTAAATGCCCCGCGGGGTCCAGCGGACCCCAGACCCTTTAGAATGATATATTTTCAAATGTTCCCGCCAAAAATGGAGCTCATATTTATTTATTTATTACTTTTTATTTTTTTTTATTTTGGAGCCAGTATTTTAACTCTTGGCGATCTTAATTTTTTATACTATGTTGAAATTGAAATTTTAACAATATAAGCATTTTATTCTCTTTTCTAAGCCTTGAACAACATTGAAAATAATTTTCATAACTAAATATCAAAAAATCAATAAGTAAGGAGACATTTTTCATGCTGGGGTCTTTTAGACCCCATGTGTCATTTACGAGATTCTCGAGAGGTGTGGCATTTAAGGGTTAATATTGAACCGTTTTGCTGTAAAAAATAAAAATAAAAATTTCGAAAATAATTCATATTTTTTGATCGGCTTAACCGATTTAGATGAAATTTTAATATGATGTAGATATCATTGAGACACATTTGTGGAAAATTCGGGAAAGGTTTCTGATGACAGAAACATTGATAAAAAAATAAATAAATGTTCTTGATTTTTTTCAGTCCCGATTTCTTTCTTGTACAATTACGAACAAATTTTTCTAGAATCTTGGAGCAGTTTCCTATCGGACATAATTTTTTGGAAGCAATAAAATGGGTAGGCGGTACTTTTAAAAAATAAAGTATTCTTTTTTTTAAATATGATATGCTTTTGGTACAATCGCCATATATTTTATGTAGAATTTTGGGATAGTATTCTACAAGTAATTTTTTCGAATCAATAAAATAGGTAGGCGGAAGTTTAAAAAAATAAAATATAGTTTTTTTTATTTTTTTAATTTATGATATGCTTCTTGTATCATTGCCATATTTATTTTGTTATGTAATGTTTTATAATGTAATTAGACTTTTAAGACGGTATTCTACAAGTAATTTTTTCGAACCAGTAAAATAGGTAGAAGGTACTTTAAAAAACAAAATATTTTTTTCAAAATTATCAGTTTTTTGGTACCATCGCAATATTTTTGTTTAGAATCTTGGAATGGAATCCTACAACAAGTAATTTTCCGGAATTGATTTAATAAATAAATGCAGGTACTAAAAAAATAATAAAATAAAGTAAATAGAAATAATTATAAAAGGACAAACTTTAATCGTATTAAATCAAATGTTTATTAATGAAGTACACATACACATACACGTACACATACACTCAAAATAATGAAGTATACATACACATTCGTTCACATAATCACTCTCATACTATTATTTACACTATTTATACTTATATTCATATGGATGGACTAATCTTCATCACTATCTTTATTGATAATAGGCGTGATCTGTTTTAAATATATTTAAATATATTTAGTATTTATATATTTAATATTTTTTAATTTAATTTAATTTTTTATTTTTATTTTTATTTTTTTATTTTACTTCATTTATTTTATTTAATATATTATATCAGTTACATCGCCGACTCGACAAGTTCTTTACGAACGATCGAATATGCCGTGTCAACGGTCTTCTGTATATTTTAATTATCAGCGAACAAATTATTTTTTAGATGTGGCGTAGCAGGCATTATGCTTTATTAATTAATAGTTTGTACTCGTAACGCTTGAAAAGGACCTAAACCCGAGGTCGAAACGTAGCGTGCTATTTAATAAAGTTGGCCAGTTGGGTCGAATAAAATACACCTAAGCTGAATATATTATATATTTAATATTTAAATATATTTAAAACAGACGGCATCACGCCTATTATCAATGAAGATAGTGATGAAGTTCATCCATATGAATATAACTGTAAATAATAGTATGAGAGTGATTATGTGAATGAATGTATATGTGTACTTCATTATTTTGAGTGTATGTATACGTGTATGTGTACTTCATTAAAAACATTTGATTTAATACGATTATAGTTTATTCTTTTATAATTATTTCAATTTACTTTATTTTATTATTTTTTTAGTACCTGCACCTATTTATTTAATCGATTCCGGAAAATTACTTGTTGTAGGATTCCATTCCAAGATTCTAAACAAAAATATGGCGATAGTACCAAAAAGCTGTGATAATTTTGAAAAAAAAGATTTTGTTTTTTTTAAGTACTTTCACCCATTTTACTGGTTCGAAAAAAATACTTATTGTAGAATACTATCCCAAAATTCTACATAAAATATATGGTAATCGTACCAAAAGCATATCATATTTAAAAAAAATAAAAAACATACTTTATTTTTTAAAAGTACCATCTACCCATTTTATTGCTTCCCAAAAATTATGTCCGATAGGAAACTACTCCAAGATTCTAGAAAAATTTTTTCGTAATTGTACAAGAAAGATATCGGGACTGAAAAAAATCAAGAACATTAATTTATTTTTTTTATCAATGTTTCTGTTATCAGAAACCTTTTCCGAATTTTCCACAAATGTGTCTCAATGATATCTACAACATATTAAAATTTCATCAAAATCGGTTAAGCCGATCAAAAGATATGAATTATTTTCGAAATTTTTATTTTTATTTTTTACAGCAAAACAGTTCAATGAGGCTAATATTTGACTAAATTATAAGAGACACTGATAGCAATCAAAGCAAAAAAAAATGAACTTGATCCGTGTGGGGGCACATTGGGGGAGCCTCTCTTATCCCGCTACGGCTTTAGTTCTATAAATCAATACTATAAATTTAATATTTATTGTATCTGTTATAAAAGTTATTATTTTACCCCATCAAGAATGGATAGATCCTTTGAAAGAGCTTTACATCATTCATTTACATTAAAAGAAAAAAAATTATAGAGGTGCAAGAGATGTAGTAAATTGTCAAGTCTAATAAGTACCCGCGTCAATATTATACATACTATATGTATACTAATTCACATTCTCAATTATGTTACTGTTATTATTTGTCATCAAACAATTATAAACATACACATAATAATTAGATACATATTATATATATGTACGCACATGTGTGCATAAGAATATATGTAATTTATAAAAAGCGGGTGCTTGTTAGCCTTGGTACGTTACTGCCTTCTGCTACGGACGGCCAGAAAGCATTTTCAGGCCCGAGGCCGTATTGCTAAGAATCCATAGACGCGGCAACACCGCACGCCGTGCGGCGTTGCCGCGTCTATGGAGTCAGCATATGTCTCTCTACCGTGCGTCCGCGTAAGCAATTCAGTGGTGTGTGTACGTGTACGGACATACACCACTACATGGAACCTGAAATTAGTTTTTCAACGTTGGTAACACTGAAACCGGAGTTCGCGTTGTCGCCACGCGAGGTCTCCAATATCAATTCGGAGTTTGCCTGGGTCTCCTGCCGACCCTTAATATGTGACATCTCTGAAACTAGTCGCTTTGCTAAAAAGTTTTCTCTATCTAAGATTTCAACGTTTTCCCAATCAAATTCGTGATAAAAATTAATTCTATGTTCGGTAATGACAGACTGAGTTGTTGTATTTCTGTGAATATGCAGGTTGCGATGTTCAGAAATTCTTGTTTTTAATTGCCTCATGTCTGACCAACATATGAAGCGTCGCAATTTTTACATAAAATTTTATAAACATTTTTATTTGATTGGATAGAAATATCCTTCTGCACTTTAATAAAATTCTTAAGTTTATTTAGACTATAAAACGACAAGTTAACATTAAGATCTGTAACAACTTATTTCGATGTATTCGTTCTCTAGACTACTTGGTGAGTTATCTTGGAATTTTTAAATAAATACTTTTTGTAACAATAAAATTATTTTTACAGATATGGATCTTTTAGTCTTATTATGTTTTCAATCTCGTTTCTTGAAATTTCCAATCAGTAAACTCACCACGTTGGAACGGAGAACTTCTTAATCTATTTTTAATATTATACCGCTGAAGATAGCTCAATTGGAGCCGAAACGTACGGATGGATGTAAAACTTGATTAATAAATCAGTGATACTGATACTTACGCACTAAGAACTGCGTCTGATCCTTACAGCCTCTTCCAATTTATATTTTTAATTTCAAGGTTGACTTAATTTTTATTAAAATAGATTTCGTATCCGATTAATCCTTAATTTACTTAATTTAATTTTAATATTTTTCATTTACTTATAAATAAGATACGGAAGATAATGCGACATCGTAAAAATTATAAAATATCGCGAAACAATTTTTCATATACATATGTATCATATATGTGTATTACATACGTATACATATGTAATACATATGCATTACATATACAATAGAATAATTATAGGTAATTATGTTGTAATTATAATTATCATATAATCTGTAATTATATTATTCCAGTAAACACATACTTAGTCGGTGAAATAATAGTTGCAGATGCATAATACAATTATAATTACATAATCACCTATGATTGTTATATTGTATGTAATAAATATTAATTGTGTGTATCAAATTGTATTAAAAATGTGTTTTTAATCAAATGCACGCGCGAGCAATACAGCGTGTGTCTGACTACTGCTATCATACCTTTATACAAATTCTCTCTCAATTCCACCACCACGCACCAACAGTTTGACACAATCTTTTTCTTTTCTACTATCCTAAATTTAATATCATCCCTAACATATAACAGTACTCCCCCTGTATTTCTATAATCTTGAGCCATTGTAGTTTCTCATAGAAAGGAGTTATGTGCTCATCCCGTTTTACCTGGAAGATAAACCGAACACAGGTATTTGAAGACCTTTGTAGACGAAGGTTGTGTTCGGTAGTGATGTCAGTGAGTGCGGCGCAACAATAATCAAACAGTGGCAGAATCAGGGTAGTTATAAGCCGTGATCTGAGATGCGGCGGTAGTAGGTGTTTGCAGAGCTTTAGCTGATGGAGAGTTGCATTGGCTTTGGCTGATGTTTTTGTTACATGTTTCTTCCAAGAAAGTGAGCTCGCAATGTGGACACCCAGGTACTGCACTGTGTCGCAGTAAGGAATAACAGCATCGTTAATGTAGATTCCGGGTAGTTCATCCAAGTTCAATCCGCTGATGAATCTAGGGGTGCCCATAATCATGGCCTTGGTCTTGCTGGGATTAAGCGATAGCTTGTTTGCTGTGGCCCAGTGCGTGATGCTAGTAATGTCCTCGTTTATTCTGAGAATAGCTTCAGTCAGATTTTTAAGCTCAGTGTGTAGATAAATCACCAGATCATCAGCGTAGAAATGATATTTGCAGTGTTTAAGAACTCTGCCGAAACCAATTAAGTAGAGGACAAATAAGAGAGGTCCCAATACTGAGCCCTGAGGCACACCGGTGAACACTGGACGCTCTGACGACGTCGTCGTATTAGGATCACGTACAACTTGTTTTTTGTCATCGAGATAGGAGCACAACCATCTCAAGGCTGAAGTGGATAGGCCAAGGTCTCTTAATTTGTCAATTAAGATATAGTGATTGACATAATCGAATGCTTTGGTAAAATCAAAAAAGACCGCGACTGTCACCATCCTACTATCGGCTGCCTGTCTCACGTCATCAAGAACGCGAATTAATGTAGACTGTGTAGAAAGTCCCTTCCTATACGCAGATTGAAATGGATCCAAGGCACCCATATTGCGCGAGATCTGCTCAGTCGCAATGCGCTCCAATGCCTTAGAGACCGCGCAAAGAATCGAGATAGGCCTATAATCACGCATTTCTGACGGACATTTGACCTTCGGGATCGGGCAGATAATAGCCGTCTTCCAAGTTCGGGGATATACACCGTATGTGAAGCTAAAGTTAAAAATGTGTGTTAGAACCGGAAGGACACAAGGTAGCGCCTGAATGAAAAGTTTACAAGACAGTCCGTCAACTCCAACCGTATCAGATTTGATTCGTAGCAGAACTTTTATCACAGCTTCCTCTTCAATGTTACTCCAATAGAATTTTGAGTCTTCGTAAGTTACCTCGCTGAGATAGACTGGGTGGTGAGTCTGCTGTCCGTCAGAGCCTGCCACTACACCTGCGAAGAACTCATTGAGTTCGTCTGTAGAGAAGATGAGTTTCTTATCGACATTTTTGGATTTTAAGAGACCAAGATGCCTAAGTTTCTTTCATATAACTGTCGGTTCGCTACCGTCTTGAAAGGCGTCTAGATAATATTTTTCCTTGGCGGAACGTACTAATGCCTGCGCCTGATTTCTTAGGATCTTATATCTGGTGTAGTTCGCATTGGTCTTACTTCTCTTCCAGACTCTTCTCGCTCTGTCTCTAGCCCTCATCACAGATTTTATGTCCGGCGTAAGCCAGGGAGCGGGAAAATGCTTGGGCTGGATGCTGCGTAGAGGCGCATGCTTGTCGTAGCACTCAGTAAGAGCATCATTCAGGAACGAAACCTTGCTGTCGATGTTGTCAGCCTGATACAGTACATTCCAGTCATATCCTCTCAGGTCATTTAAGAAGTCATTAATGTCAAAGGAACGGAAATCACGCACCACGATCTCGCGTTTGAGGTGACGCTCAATTCTGACTCTGTATTTGATGCTGATGAGATCGTGGGCGGACAAGAAACATGCGTCACATTGCCCGTAGGAAATCAATTTATCGGCATCATCAACGATACATAAGTCGAGAAATGTGGAAGACGAATGAGTGTGATGAGTTGGGGCATAAGGAACCAAGTAGAGATTCATGGCTTCAATGAAAGTCAAGATTTGAGTTGAGTCAAAGGTGGTAGAGCACAGATCAGCATTGAAGTCACCAAAGATTATCAAGTGCTTGTAGCCGGCAGAAAGATCCGCAAATACATCCAAGAATTCTCGTAAGAATCCACAATGAGGCGGTCGATAAACCACCGCCAGGAGTATCTTAGAGCTGCTATCTACAGAGATTTCGGCCACTAGAAACTCTGGTCTTCCGTCACGTACACCTTCCGAATGCAGCAGGATCCTGGCCTGAAGAGAGCTAGAGATGTAAAAAGCAACTCCACCGCCGTTCCTACCCTGCCTGTCGCATCTGAAAATTTGGTACCCGTGCAGTGAGATAAGACTGTCTGAAACAGCAGGCTTCAACCGGGTCTCGGATAGGCATATTATATGATATCCTGAAGGACCAAAATAGGCTTGGAACTCGTCAAGGTGAGCCATTAACGATTGACAGTTAACATGACATATTTGTAGAAATTCTGGAAGTTCGTTAACCATAGTTGATCGTTTTTGTTCTTTCCGCTATTCTTCGTCTCAGAATGGGACATCGTTTACTGTCCAAAGCCGAATGGTGTTGTACTTCTTGCGAGGTCCATCTTTTGCAGTTTCCGCAGACAGGAGTCGCATCTCTGTTGGAACATGCCTTGGTCTCGTGATTACCAGCGCAAAGTGGGGAGAACCTGCATTTCTCAGCGTAGTGTCCGAAAGCCAGGCACCTGTAACACTGCAGCAATCGGATATGATCCGACACTTTGCAAGCGGAGTAATTAATAAAAGCTAGTCCATTCCCCAGCAAATACGAGCGAATGCCCGGTGTCACCTCTATTACACAGCTCGTGGTCCTGCGATTATTCCTCGCTGGAAAAATATAAACAATTTTTACCTCTGAGGTATTAAAAGTTTTCAGATTTAATGCAATGAGTTCACATCTTATTTCCTCGCGTGACAGATTGCGAGGTATTCCTCGAATAAGCAGCCTAGGATTGGCCTTTCTTTCTTCCTCTAGTTTAAGACCAGCATTATCGAGTTCGATCGATTCCTTCATCTTATTCAAGTCCACGGAGAGGGCCTCGATGCGGACACCGTTTTTTTGGTCGATGATATGCTTTTAACCTTTAAGTCAAAGTCCGATGGTCTCACAGCTTTCTGCAAAGCCTCCCTCGTGTCCTTTGACGTGACACATTTGGTTGAGGAGTCATCCCTCGGGACCACAATCAGGTTCGTCGTCTTTGGAGCCTCCAGCGGAGAGCCACTCGCTACGCTGGTCTCAGCCCGCTCGGAGGCAGCAACGCATGCATATGAGCGCGCGGAACACGCTCGTGGACATTCGCGCGCCTCAGCCAGTACATCCCTAACAATGTCCCCGATCATTTCGAGGGACGGCGCATGCGTCTGACGCTCTAAGAGACTTATATAGGCGACCGAAAGTTCTACAAATGCTTCCCTACAAACGCGAAAAGCAGCCTCAATCTGAGTCTTCCTGTCTTTCAACTCCCTACTCGACAAGAGCGATGAAATAACCTCATCGCTATGCACTTTAATCGATTGTTTCAATGCATTTACCCTTGACACATTCATAACGAATTCATGCGCTTTGTCAAACCAGAGAGAAGAATGAGAGTGGTCATGCCCGCGTTTTAGGTGGTCCCCGTCCATGAGCGCCTCTATGTGCACAAAACGTGCACATTGAACTACGTAGCCATGTCCACGAAAATTTCTGATGGATAACGCGTTATGTGCACGCTCTATTGGTTCTGATCCGTGCTATGTGCACGATCTTCTGGTTCTGTTCCGTGCTATGTCCAAAGCGTCGGTAATGCATGGTAACGCATGACACTTACCCGTAAGACACGGTAACGCATGGTAATGCATAATACTATACTGTAATCCGTAAAACATGATTATATGTATATCAAGCAGATTTCAAATATATATATAAATACACACATGTATTGTAAAATTTATTTTTGCGTTTATGATGTAATTTGCAAAAGATCTGTTGTTTACAATAACCTGTAATTTGAAAATGTACATTACGTTATTTTGAGAAATTATTTTAATAAATTATTTTTATATTTTAATAATATATATATTGTGTCTTCTTAATTTAAATATTGCATTTTTATTAATATTTGAAAGCACGATAAATCTAATATATTCAAAAATAATTATAGAAACAATATATTTCTTAAAAATTAATATTACCAAAATTGCAACAAAGTCTTTAGTGAAAAATACTAGCATGTCAAACAAGAATGCAAGTCTATATTATTTATATTGTTACAGTTAATATTGGATACAGTTAATATCGGATACTGCGCGGTTTGTAGCAAACAATATCTTTATACTTGGCAGCATGTATTATAAAAAAATCTACGGACTTATAATAGACAATGATGCTATATTTTCACACAATACATGCTGCAAAAGCTTCTTCTGTAAGAAAGCGATAAATTGATAAAAACAAAGGAACCAAAAGTATTAAATAGGGACGAATTAAGAAACATTGAACGCACGAAGTCCTGTTTGTCAAGAGCAGATTAATCGTTATAACGTTAGCTTTCGTAGAATTCATTGTACATAAAAAAGCTAATATAATTCTTCGTGAAGCACCTCAAAGATTATAAAACATGATGTTACCTGTTATTAATTTAATAATATATGCCAACAAAAAAGTAATCTTATTAGGAAAACATTGAATATTATATATAAACAGGTGAATAAAGTGTAGATCAAGTATATCTTTTATAATTTTTTTCAACCTAAATGGCAGAAAAGGAAGAGTAAATCCGAAACCATCAATCCCAAATAAAATCTGTTATTTGTATCATCGTAATCAAGGACAGAAGTCATATGTTATAAAACAACCGTATGAGATATGATACGTGTTACACAAGGAATATATCAAATAATTTTAGAGATATATGTATATAGTTATAGAAATATATTTCACGCATTAGAAATACATAAATATATTATACTTTATAGAGATATAGTTATATAAATATATAATAATATAAGTTGCAGTTGTTAAAAATAAATGTGTACATTTCGCCACCCGTCTCGCCGCCCGCCACGCCATGCGCCTCGCCATGCGCCTCGCCACGCGCCTCGCCACGCGCCTCGCCATCCGCCTCGCCGCTCGCCTCGCCATCCGCCTCGCCGCTCGCCTCGCCATCCGCCTCGCCACCCGCCTCGCCACCCGCCGCCTCGGCAGTCTCGACAGTTTCGGCACTCTCGGCATTCTCGCCATTCGCCGCTTCGCCCCCTGCTTCGCCCCCCGCTTCGCTTTCTGCCGCCTCGCCACTCGCTTCTTCCTCGTGCTGTTGAATATCTAGATAAAACATACAAAAATAAATAATACATTATCGTAATATATAAAACGTCAAGAAGCTGTTATGTCGAAAAATGTCATTTAGAAAATATTTGAAATTTATTGAGATTCAATTATCGTCAATTTTAAATTCTTAATGAATATTCCAACATATTAGAACACACACTGTCTTTACTTTTAATTTTTAGGTAAGATAAAAAAAAAGAGAAAATATAATAACTTAGAATTCTTTTGATCTGGCTATTTTTGCAACTATATGCATTTCAAAATATTATTAAAAAATGCCGAGATATATATATATTGTTCTTCGCGAATCGAGTGCAAATAAAAATTATTTTCACATTACTGTGAAAATAACATGCATTAAAGAAATTATAAAGCATGTGACTTACATTTCATTTCTCTCCTTCAAAAAACGTCCTCCTCTCTTTTTTCTTTTTCTAATGTTTTCTTTCTCTTCCTCTTCTTCTGTCTCTTCCTCTATCTCTTCCTCTATTCCTTCCTCTATTTCTTTTTCTATTTCCATGTCTTCTTGGTTTTGTATTTCCTTTTCTCTTGGCTCTTTTTTTTCATCCTTTTTTTTTTGCTCTTCTTTTTTGGATCCTGACCTATATCATAAATTTAATTCATATGTGTGTCTTAATATAATCTTTAATATATCCCAGAGATAATACGCCTTATAATATCTAAAAGATATTATTTAATAAAAGATATAACATTTCTGTAACCCAGGTACCAGAGTGACGTCAAATAACGTATTAATAACGTCTTAGGGTATTTTCCGATTCACGCATGATGTTTAACATTCGGTGTACAACAAAGATAAATGATGCATCATGCGCATCATGCGTGAATCGGAAAAAAACCCTTAATGACGTCTTTAACGACAGTAAAGCGTCAGTAAAACGTCATTAAGACGTCTTTAGACGTCATCCTGCTACCTGGGAAGATTTCTTTTCCTTTCTTCTATATGGCATTCGATCTTCTAAACTGGGATTTATTCGGTCATGCAACAACAATGTTAGTTCAGCTTTACAAAGTTAACATGAGTTTCGTACAGAATCGATTTACTGAGAAAGTGTAATATGGATATGTGTAATGTGTACGTGTTCACAGTGCGTTAAACTCGGATTTGTAGAATCGCTGTGTCCAATTAAAAGATTATATGAATCTAACCTTCTTGCAAGAATATCTTTTAGATATGCGTGTTGTTTGGGATATTTTAACAAAAGGAAAAAGCAAAATATGTTTTTACTTACATTCTTACGGCACACCACGGCACACTCCCCTGTCTCCGCTGCGCAGCAGTAACGAACAACTTATATAGTGTCTCGGCACACCGAGCGTCCGAGCGATACCGTCTACCGATTGCTACTGATCGGCCCACTCGGCGCCGGCGCCGCCGGCGGCTCGACGCTCGGCCCTTCGGCTAGTCGGCTGCCTTTAGACAATAAAGGATAGATGATCGTCTATTGTTTATTCCATTTTCTCCTGTTGTATGTACGATTACATAACATCTTAAGCGACTCGAGCGTTCCAATTTGCTTTAACATGTACGAGCAATGTTTTACATACATATATTATATAAATTTTTTCTAAATGGAGGATTCATATTTTATATTTAATAAAATACACGATTAAAAATTAGACTATATTAAATATTAAAATATATTTTAAATTTAAATAATTCTTTCAAATATAATTATTGTAAAAATATATGTTTTGTATATATACATACACTGTAAAAAAATTGTGTAAAATTACGTGTAATTTTGAGACCCACTATAATAGTGTAAATGTCCACGCATTTCTAATTTTGCAGTACGGAAGGAAAAAGTAATTTTGTATTACAATTACAAAAATTACAAATTACAAATTACAAATGGAAATTTACACGTTTATAGTGGATCTCAAAATTACCCACTATAATAGTTGTAATTTTACAGAATTTTTTTACAGTGTATCTATATTTTTTATATGTGTATATAGATATATTTCTTTCTTTTTAATAAGAAAAATATATTTTACTGCGACAAAAATATTATTTGATTCAATTAATTGACTTTACCTAACTTTAATGATAGTAATATTTTTCTATAGAATTATCTTATCTATACCAATAGTTTTTAATATGAACGTATTTTTCTTCAAAGCGATTGCTAGACATGTTCTTGATTGCATTTAGAAACTTTGGTGGATATTTTTGTTCTTATTATGTCATCGTGCAAGCTAAAGCCAATTTCTAAGAAAATTCAGATTTTTAATATCGAAAAAACCAGCATACTTACTTGCAAAACGGATTGTTTCGCCAAACAAATGCAGTTTTTCAATCAACATTATGATGAGATATTTCGCTCTTGTCTTCGGACACGTCACAAACAGTGTTTACATCTTGTTCAATTTTTTTGATCAGAGACTGTGAAAAAGAAATAATTTACATTGTATGCAAGGAATATCAAGTTTTGAAGTTTCATTTCTGAATAAATATTTGTCAGTAAAATTTCTCAATGTTAATTGTTTTATTTCAGACAAGTATATTATGCAATCTTCGTGTTTCTTATTTTTATATTAATATCTATTAAAAAATCCTTTTTATAACAATTATAGGGATTACCATTTGGTCCGTCATTTTTAGGCAATTCTCCCGACTTACAAGCATGAATAGATTATGAACTACAAATAATATTTTTAAGAAACAACTTGAAATGTTTTTAAGACGTCTTAGAAACTTTGGAAATATAAGAAATGTCTAAGTTGATTACATTATATTAGGTTGACTATTGCTGTATAGAATATAAGTTATATTTGGAAAAATACAAAAAGTTTCGATATATATAAAATTCAAAACTATTTAGATATTAGATATTAACACAAAAAGATTAACGTTTTTAATTTATATCTTATACTTATTTAATTACTTACTTATACTTACTTGTAAACATCTCCCTTAAATCGATTAAATCTTCTTTCTTGTGTCATACACGGAGAGAATTTTTCGTTATATTTTACCATTAAATTCGTTACAAATTTGGGACAACTTGGCAATTAAAGAATTTTTGAAACATATAAAAGACATTTTACAAACAACGTGCTAAAATTACCAAGCAGGTAATTTTAGAACAATTATTGAAATTTCCTACATATTTTGGTAAAATTAATCTAACATACTTTATATTTTAAAGTAATAGATATTAATATTTTTTATTATAATAGATATTAATCAAAATAGCTCGCATAAAATTTTTCGCGATACATGTCCCACAACTACCATGATTTTCAGGGTAAATTTCAAGAGAAAATTCTCTCTGTGTACTTTATTATTTTTATATATTTTATGCTTTGCGCAGTAAAATATATGAAGACACATTCTGCGCTACGCGCAGCAAATTGTAATGAAATTCATCCTGCGCTGTACGCAGTGAAATGTTAAAAAGCATTCTGCGCTACGCGCAGCAAATTGTAATAAAATGCATTCTGCGCTGTGCGCAGTGAAATGTTAAAAAGTATTCTGCGCTACGCGCAGCAAATTGTAATGAAATTCATCCTGCGCTGTGCGCAGTAAAATGTTAAAAAGTATTCTGCGCTATGTGCAGTAAGTTGTAGTAAAGTGCATTTTGCATTTTGTATTTTGCATTTTAAAAGATTGAAGAATGTGTTTCAATATGTTTAAATTAATATACAGATTCTTTATTTATATATATATATATATATATATATATATATGTGTGTGTGTGTGTGTGTTACACGTTACTTTTAATTACTGACTTTTTAGAATTTTTTAATATTTGCCACTGCATTTGTTTCTTGCTCTTCATCATTTTTTTTTCTGCCTTATTATAATTTATATTTATTTTTTATATCGTTTGTTATAAGAGATGGTGCTCAAGATGATCTTTTTTCAATTTTCTTATTATAATTTTCTTATCATATCATTTTAATCTTATTTATTTTGGAAGTTTTTGACTTTTCGTGCTTTTGTATTGCAACTTCTACTTTTGTCAAGACGATTGTTATATCTTGTACGTGAATATAATTTAACGCTTATCATAAATTTCAGTGCTTGCAATCGATGGTTATAACACGTATTGTTTTTATCGAACCATTCAGGATGTATTTCATTCGTTAAATTTACGCACTCATTCGATATCTTATCTAGGATCTGTATAGATGCCCAATAATGTTCCCAGACACGATTAAATGCCGTTAGCTGTGTCTCGATTACGTTCGCAAAAAGATCTGTTGGTCTTCTTAACTTCGTTATAATAGGAGCGTCTTCATCTACATTTGAATATTCACGAAATTCAATATACTTTTCATCTTCTGTCGCGTCATCCATTGGCGTTTTCATCATATCGTCACGACAATTGTCGCAATTTGTTTTTGCAACACTTCGTTGTGCTATATATCCAGCAAAATATCTAATAGCATTTTTATCATAAGAAGTAAGTACATTTATATTTTCAGAATTATCCACAATACCATATGTTTCTAGAATTTGTGCATCTTCTATAAGTAATTCATTTTCAGGCTCAATGTCATCTTGTATAGTATCATGATTTTCATTCAGGGCATTCTCTATTGTCTTAACAAGTTGACTCGGTGGATTAATGAGAGATTCAGCTTCGGGACACTGAGTATTACATTTATCGCTTGTTTGGATATATCCTGTGGACAATATATGTCTAAAAGAGAGTCTGACCATTCTTGCTGTGGGATTAGGATTAAATCCACCGCGCTGTCTTAATTTGGAGAATAAATGTTCGACGGAGTCTTGATTACATAGTCCTGTAGCAAGTTCGAATGTTTCATATTGCTCTTTTAATACTGTATATGTTTCAAGAATAGCTTGTATCGTTAAAATAAAGCCTTTCAAGCAAGGAATTTTTGATATTTTGTCCGGCGACAAAGACCATCTTGAGCACCAATCAACAAAATTTCTTAATAAAATTTCAATATCTGGATTTTTGGAAGACAATGCTCGTTTTCCACCAAATTTAATCTTAAGACTATAAGAATTGCAGGCATCAATTACTTTATTCATGTGCTCTGTAAAGTCAGCTGTTGCTTCCCAAGTACTTGTTTGTAGCTGTTTACTGTGCCCTGCTGTTTTTATTGCAGCTGCATATGTGTGACTAAATAATTGAAAAGCTCTTTTCACATTCATCGCTTGAAAGGTATTGGGATGAATATGGGCTGCTGTTATATGCGATAATAAATTTGAACCTCCTTGTGCGGCGTTATCAATAGACCATGTTTTTTCAAAATCGTCATATGACGCTATTATTTTTCCGTCGCAAAACAAATTTTTATATTTTCTTAACAAGCTTGTCAATCTTTTTACCAAGTGCGGAAAATCAAATGACGCGTAATATTTTTTTCCATTATGTACAAAAAATGGTTTTTCTGAGTCCACACCAAGTTGAACATAAGCGCTCTGATTAGATGTACCTTGATCGCACGTTACAAGTCGTACATCAGCACCCGTTTTGCTCAATCTATCTAAGCATTCCTTCATTAAAATCACTATTTCTTCCGCTTTCATACATTTTCCTGGGAGAAAATATGCTAGCGGTTGACGCCATGGATGACGCGCATTTATACTATCCAGGCAAAATACAAATACGCATTTTGCCCTTTCGTTTGTCCTTCCTAAAGGCCCAAGATCTCTCAGTCCTTCTATTTGACTTAGACTAAATGAAAATTCTTCATATGCTTTAATATACATTTCATCCCATTTTAAAGCACAAGCTCTTTCTTCTACAGGTAGCTTTGAAATTTTTTCCTGCAATTTGCGGAATATAAAATCACAAAATCCTGGCTTTATATTAAATTCTTCGTGCCATCTTCTAACAGTTCGTTCTCCAGGAAAATTGCAACCTGCCTTTCGTAAGCGACGAAATGCAGATGCCGAATAATAAAAAAGCAGTTTCGAAAGAGATTTTTCTTCTTCTGAATATGCCGCATGTGGAGTATGTAGTTGTAAATTAATCATTGCTTTTGCAACAGGATGCAAATTTAGTTCATCAATCAATTTTTGTAGATTCTTTTTCTTATTTTTTTTACTTATTTTCTTTTTAGGTACTGGGCGAAGTAAACGTGATTTTAAACGTCTTATCGTCCGACGCAAACGACGATTTTCACATTTTAAATCCTTAATTATCTTTTCTGACTTATTTTCTTCTTCACAATTTTCTCTCATTAGCCGGTCATGCGTAGTAGTGTTTTCACATCTTACAGGTTCCAGATGCATCCATTCTGTTATATCTTCTTGTTCTAATGATTCGTCAAAATTTAATTTTGCTGGAAGATAAGTTCGTTTAAACTGATGTAATAATTGATTATCTACTTTATCTTTTTGATTGATATCAAATGATGTTCCTGCAATTGCATTATTATATGTATCTCCTACTTCTGACATTTCTTTTCTTTGGTTTTGCTCTCCTTGTGCTCTTTGTATCTCTTCTATTTCTGTCATTTCTCTTATTTGGTTTTGCTCTCCTTCTGCTCTTTGAATCTCTTCTACTTCCATACCTGCCTGCGAGTTTTCTTGCAAACTATTCAAATCATTAAATCGGATTGGCACTGCATCGCGTTTTAATGTTTTTTTATCTTCTCCCTTAAATGAATTTGCATTAAAATGATCTGCACACAGACCAGCACGACGAACTGAATTAGCAGTCCATTTTTCTAATTTAATATTCCCTGAAATTAAGTCATAAAATACAATACATAAATTGTAAATATTCTGTAAGTACATGCAAAACATTAATCATCTTAAAAATTTAATTATAGACTTTATTTACAAATTTCAATTGGTAGAAACATTCTAGGGAAAACTTATATGCAATGTTTATTATTTTTATCAATAGGTTATCAAGTGACTTATTAAAACTATAAATAAATAGATATTATATATACATCTTTACGTTTTATCTTTAACCACTATGACTACTTATTTAAACAATTACTTACATTGTATGACTTCGTATTATTTAATTTTTGATTCTATTCTTTGATTCTATTCTTAATTCTTTTAATATATATATATATTTATTGTACTATTTATTTTAAACAACCTCTGACTTATGACTCTACCTATTACATAATGCGTAATATTACATATTACGTATTACGTAATTTAAATATCTTGTAAAGTGAGCTTTTTAAATTTATTTTATTGCAATTTTTAAATTTTATTTGATTGCACTCGATAAAAGGTATGTTAAACAAACTGTTCTATGATATTTTGCTGTTAACTTGACATAAAATTATGTACTAATTTATACCTATATAACAATTTTTAATTTGATCGTCTTTCGTTCTTTAAGTATTTATATTGTTAATGTATTTTTGTTTCTCATATTGTCTTATTAGTAAATTGAACCAACAAGGAAAATTACTTTTAAAAAAACGTGTTGACAATATGTCATGGGTGACGTGAAAACATATTGTCATAATTATTACAATTACATTTAACAGATTATATACATACATACATACATACATACATATATATATATATATATATATATATATATATATATATATATATCCAACCATCCATATATTACACTGGTTTACAAAATAAAAAAATTTTTCTGTACATTTAATGCCACTATATTTTTCCTATGTATTTTGGCTTGCTAAACTCTAAAATCACATAAAAAAATTTTTTTATGGATTGGTATTCGAGATATGAATTTTTGGATTTTTTTTTCGTTTTCTTCGGAGATAGCTTCACATTTTAGGCTATCTCAAAAAAAACTCACATCTCGAAAATCAATCCATAAAAAAATTTTTCTATGTGATTTTCGAGTTTAGCGGGCCAAAATACATAGGAAAAATATAGTGGCAGTGAATGTACATTTTGGCTGTAAACCAGTGTTATTATACAATATAATAATAAAATATAGATATGGGTTTAAAAACAGTAATAGAGTGCTTTAGCGAAAGATAAGAATAGGAATAAAATATGTTTATAGTTTATGTGTTTGAAAGTTAATTTATAATCTTTGGTTTAAAGTTATTTAAAGTTATGTTAATAATTTAGAGTTTTTCCATTTTACATTAAGTATTTTTATTTTCAATTTTGTTTGCTACAAATATTAAACATAAAAATGTTATACTATGCATATATAAAAAGAAAATAGTATAGGACAGACAGGAGGAGAGAGAGAGGGAGAGGGAGAGGGAGAGGGAGAGGAGGGAGAGAGAGAGAGAGAGAGAGAGAGAGAGAGAGAGAGAGAGAGAGAGAGAGAGAGAGAGAGAGAGAGAGAGAGAGAGAGAGAGAGAGAGAGAGAGAGAGAGAGAGAGAGAGAGAGAGAGAGAGAGAGAGAGAGAGAGAGGTCGATGAGCACACAATTTTCTATTGTATTCTCTCTCGTTGTATAATTCCGAGACCGTCCGAATTTACTTAAACATCAATTTGTACACTCAAGATTGTGTCCTCAGATCATCATAGAAAGGGAGGAAATAAAAGATTATCTATCGATCTGTCCTTCTCTATCAAAGGCAGCCGAAGCGCGAAGTTGAGCGCACGTGTACATGAAAAAAAAGAAAGGCGGAAGCCGCTGAAACACGTTGCCGCGTGTTTACTAACTCACAATAAACAGATTCGATTTTGTTTGTCGGCTTAAAAAAGCACTTGAAGTGTCATATGAAATGTAATGGCAATGCATATATATATAGTAACTCATTTCTAATAAAATATAAACAATTTCTATAACCATATTCTTTTAACGCTTGTTTACATAAACCTTTCATGTCAAAGAGTTTAATTTTTCGTCAAATTGTTTACCTTTACATATATTTATATATTTCTTATACGAAAACTTTAAATAAGTGTTTTCTTAGAATCAGCGTTTAAATAAGGTATGCATTATCGAGGCAAAAGCAACCGTACGGCGACGACGACGTTTCTGAATTAATTGTAAAATTTAACATTTCAGACTTTGCATTGTAATATTTCCGCTCGTAGGGCAAACGTAGCGGAAAAATAAAAACACTTATTATATAATTCAAACCCAAGTTATCGATCAAGCCTACTTAAAACTTGATCCGTTCACTCGTTATTGAAATATCAAAATCTCGGGTATTCGCAATTCGTGCGTTCGCGTAAAAGAGTCACGGTGCGGCCTCACTTCGCATGTACTTGTACACTACCGTGTCTCTTGATATTATTGTAACGTGATTTATAAACAAAATAAAAGTTAAAAAATATTCGAAACTTACCGCTGTTGCGTATCCATAATTTTTGTCTTGCATCCTGCTTTGATGGAAACCTAAATAAATGTGACCCTGTAGAATATCGTCCATTGCGACAATTTTTATAAACACACTTATCATAAACCGTTTCCATTGTGAACACTTTATTATACTTTATTTACTTTATATAACTTTGTATAACTAAATAAACTTTATATGACTGCAGTATATGTACTATAAAATAATAACTAAATAGAAATAAAATAATATCAATAAACGTAGTTTGACAACTACGATGTAGAACGCTAATTCGCAAAATAATATTAACGAAGTAGCACTGTGCACTGCGAGAGACTCTCCGTTGCACTGAGCATAGCATACACGGCACGGCTCTCAATTTTTATCGAGATGCGCGCAATTCACTTGTTTCGCTATAGCGACGCGTTTTGTAAAACTGTAGTCGTTTCAAAATATAGATATAAAAATAATCGTTGTTACTGTCTAGACTTGCATTCTTGTTTGACATGCTAGTATTTTTCACTAAAGACTTTGTTGCAATTTTGGTAATATTAATTTTTAAGAAATATATTGTTTCTATAATTATTTTTGAATATATTAGTTTTATCGTGCTTTCAAATATTAATAAAAATGCAATATTTAAATTAAGAAGACACAATATATATATTATTAAAATATAAAAATAATTTATTAAAATAATTTCTCAAAATAACGTAATGTACATTTTCAAATTACAGGTTATTGTAAACAACAGATCTTTTGCAAATTACATCATAAACGCAAAAATAAATTTTACAATACATGTGTGTATTTATATATATATTTGAAATCTGCTTGATATACATCCCAGGTAGCAAGCACTCGTCATTTTGACGTCAATTGACGTCAAAAGTCCGTCATTTTGACGTCAATTGACGTCAAAATGACGAGTGCTTGCTACCTGGGATATAATCATGTTTTACGGATTACAGTATAGTATTATGCATTACCATGCGTTACCGTGTCTTACGGGTAAGTGTCATGCGTTACCATGCATTACCGACGCTTTGGACATAGCACGGAACAGAACCAGAAGATCGTGCACATAGCACGGATCAGAACCAATAGAGCGTGCACATAACGCGTTATCCATCAGAAATTTTCGTGGACATGGCTACGTAGTTCAATGTGCACGTTTTGTGCACATAGAGGCGCTCATAGACGGGGACCACCTAAAACGCGGGCATGACCACTCTCATTCTTCTCTCTGGTCAAACGAAGCAGATCGATTTGAAACAGAAGAGGAAGCCCTCCTAACAGGCTTGTTTTTGTTTTCGCCACGACCGTCATGCTCCGAGCCCGCTGCGGAGGGCGAAGTTGTTTCTCCATCCGGCATCACTTCTGAACTCCTCGCACGCCCGCAGCCAACCAGGGAATCCAGCGCATGCGCGCTCCGCAGATACCGAAACGTGGAGTTGCCAAATTCCAGGAAAAGAGGAAATAGATGCAGGCAGAAGTCACCACAAGAATGGATCCAGCATAAGCAGAAACGTATAATGCAAGTCAAGATAGCTCTGTATTCATGCACTAGAAAAGGAAGGGCCCGGAGGGCAGTAGGCGGCAGAAAATATTTGCTAAATACGGAGCGATATATGACACGTCTGTACTTACGTCTATCCAGAGAGAGGGAGGGAGGGAGGGACGGACGGACGGAGGGAGGGAGGGAGGGAGGGAGGGAGGGAGGGAGGGAGGGAGGGAGGGAGGGAGGAGGGAGGGAGAGAGAGAGAGAGAGAGAGAGAGAGAGAGAGAGAGAGAGAGAGAGAGAGAGAGAGAGAGAGAGAGAAGAGAGAGATCGGAGAGAAACAAACGTAAAGACAGAGCGCATGAGCAAGCGAAATATATAATATACAGCAAAGGTATGAACAGAAGGAAAAGAAAATACGATACGAATAATATGATAGACAAGAAAGGAAATAAGCGAAAAAAAGAGGAAGCGATGATAACAGTAAGCGAATGCGCGATTGAAATAAATTGAAAGATAGCAATGAATAAGAGTCTTATAAGAGAACAATGTTAGAAATTTGCCACCATGTATATGGTATGTAGGAAAGGAATAAGAATCTGTTTTATCTCAAAGATTACAGCGCCATCTCTCGCAATATCGGCCACATATTATGTCACGCTATATTGCTCTTTACAATGCCTCAGCGTCCGTATTTTCATCTTCCACTGGGCTAAGTAATATCTTTTTTTTTAGGCTTCAAATCTTACTTCTAATTGCACGATATTATTCCTGACAGTTTTTTGTAGAGGGCTGCATCACTATTTTCTATAGAAAAACTGCAGAATTTTTGTATAAAGCAAATATTGTCGTCAGGTGAAGACAATATTTATAAAAATAAAAATTTTTTTTAGTTTATCAGAAAAAATAATGTACAGCCCTCTACATTTTTGTGCGTACTTTAATCGTGTAAAAGGATTTTCCATTCTGTTCAGCCAATTCAAAGATATTGCTTAGACCAATTATGTCAGTGTCGCTGTTACTCCAGGATCCCCTTAAGCCCGTGTAATGATCTAAGTAACTTACAAACCGCGTCTTTATCTCAAACTTTAAGATCTTCCGGTATGCATGTAAATTTCTTCTTCGAGATTTCCATTAATAAAGGCTGTTTTTACATCGAATTGCCCAATCTCTAGGTTTTCTTGTGCGGTTTTCTTAGCTATCGCTAAGAGAATTCGTACAGAGTCGTAACGCACTACAGGTGAAAATACCTCGTTATAATCGAAGCTTTCCTTTTGGGAATAACCTTTAGCACAAAGACGTGCCTTGTATCTCACTTTGTTCGTATTTGGATTTTCTTTAATTTTAAACACCCACTTGTATCCGATGATGGTTTTATTCGCGGGCAAAGACGATATCTCTCAAGTTTTATTTCTTTCGTGAGCTTGAAGCTCCTCGGTGATCGCGTTCTTCCATTTATCTGAATCCTTCCCTTGCATCGCTTCTGAGTACGTTTTCGGTTCGATGTAAGATACAAGACATGCCGAATAGCGCATTGAAGCTTTGATCGACTCACGGTTTCTAAATTCATATCTCTTTTGAGCTATCTCAAGATCGAGTTGTTGTATTTCATTATTTGTGTCTTCATAATCAAGAGAATTGTTATCGTCTGTCGCGTTTTCATTATCTTTAATGGCTTCACTCTTAATGGTAACAATAGAATCGCTGCCGTGTTTCGACTCTATGTTTCTACTAGTTTCATTAAATATTATATCGCGCGAAATTATAACTTTGTCGGTACTTGGATCGTATAATCTATAATTTTTCGAATCGCCTTGATAACCTACAAGAACACATTTCTTTGATTTCGCATCAAACTTCTTACGGAATTTCTTTGTAATATGCGCGTATGCTATACTTCCGAAGATTCTAATATGCGCCAAATCTGGCTTCTGTTGCATCCATAACTCGAATGATGTCTTATCGCGAAACATGGATGAAACCCTTCTATTCAGGATATAAACTGCTGTGTTCACAGCTTCTGCCCATAGTCCATTAGATAAATTCTTCGCGAGTAACATAATTCGAGCGCATTCTATTATCGTACGCATTTCACGCTCCGCTCGACCGTTCTGTTGATGTACATATGGTGCTGACGTTTCGAGTTTTATTCCATGTGACGATAAATACTCTGTCATTCTTTCATTGCGGAATTCTGTACCATTATCGCATCTAAAAGTTTTTATATGATATCCGAATTTATTATAAAATGTAGCTTCGAATTCCTTGAAATATTTGAATGTGTCACTTTTATGTTTTAAAAAATATACTGTACGAAAACATGAATGATCGTCCTTTAGGAGTAAAAAATACTTTGAGCCTCCCACCGAATCAATAGGCATTGAACCGCATAAATCCGTGTGAATTAATTCACCTACTTTAGTTTGCGACCCGTTTTCCTTCGGTCTCGCTAGCCGAAGGGGCGCTGCCGCAAATTACCTGCCAGTAGACGGTAGCTCCGCGGTATCCGCGATATTACTTTCTCGACGAAACACTCTAAATCGGCGCCAGGTGCGATTACGCGCACCACGTTTCAACAACTCGATTCCCGGCCCACACACATGTATATATCACGTGAACGCAAACTCAGGGTGTCGGTTACGTCCTTTGTCGAGGAAGGAAGGTGGGGAGGAAGCGTAGCGCAATCAACACACATTAAATAATAAAAATAATAAGAATATATTTCAGATGACGCATGGGGGGGGGGGAACATCACACATCCCACTCGTGAAAACGCTAATCTCGTCTCAACGGATCCAACGCAACGTTTCACCACCGCGAATCTCAACGAGTACAACTCAATATCTCGGTCAATATGTCCGCGAGAACGTCCGCGAGACTCTCAATAACTTCAACGCAATATTTCCATTAAATGAATACAACGCAATATCTCACTCAATACGTCCGCGAGACTCCCCGTCGAGCGAGCGCAACGATACTTACCCACGCTAATAACGACGCAAAGTATTCGCGAGGATCTCCACGACTAAACGCAATATCTCCCGAAACGTACTGTCCGCGACAACTTTCCACTCGCGACACGCATTAACACTTATCCCGACACATTCTCAACAACGTATACGATATTCCGCGATGCGCACCGTTCGCGGCACGCCTCTATTCACAAACACGCAATAATACACAACAAACGCGAATTGACTGTCGGCCGCATCAGAGCTTCCGAGGAAGGCTTTCTAACACTTTCCGGGCTCTATCTCGGCCGACCCCGCGACTACACGTTCTACCAAAATGCAAAGGTAATCTAATCGGCATTCATAATAACGGGAACCGATAGCCACATGCAGAAGATAATCTAATCGATATAAACGGTAATCTAATCGATATCTGCAATCATCAATATCGGGTCTTGGCCGAGATCGAGCCCTAATTACCGCGGTAGTACCAGAGTGGAGATCTTACAAATTGCTGCTCGCTGCTGCTCGGCTGCGTCGGAGCACTTTTCCGGGGGTAACTCCGCGGCTGCGGCTGGTTCGACAGTGACGAGTGGCCGGCCCGGCGGGACCACGCTGGGCTCCCGCGCATGCGCCCCAAGCTCGCAGCTTTCCACCCTGCCGATCTGTCGCGCGTGTCGCCCTGCTCGCGGCACCGCTCACAATATCCGCTGCCTGCCCGCGGCATTTTTTAATCGGCTGTCACGATGTGCGAGCCCATCTCAGTTTCAGCCAGGCTAGCCAGGCCGTGGCTATGCTGCTCGGTGCCCTTGGTACTGTCGGGGGAGGCGTCTGGGTCGTCCACCCGCTCTGCAGTAGCGGCGTCGCACCCCTCGTTCTGCTGCGACGGGGCCAGGGATGTGCTGTGCGAGACATTTCATGCGCTTCCGCGGCGGCGGGCCCCAGTGGCCCGCTCGTCGGCCAACTACTCCGCCCAGCGTCCCCCAAGCGTCCGTCCTTCCCTCGTTGCGATACAATGCCGTCGTCAATCACACGCTCTGGCACCACCTGGCGTACCTATGAATTCTAACTTATAATTAATTAGCGCAAATAGCCCTCCCCTACTAAAGTCGAGGCGCCATCCCCGACCTACCCCTCAATCGAGTTACCGTCTGGGCGGTGGACGCGACATTGTCACGTCACAAGTTCTTCTTGTTCAAACGTTTTTATTGAATGGTAATTTATGTTGTTTTCCTAACACACAACATTCACAGAAGAATGTATTATGGTCATCTAATTTTATCCCGTTTACTAAATTTTTGTTGATCATTTCCCGCAATGCTTTACAATTAATATGCGCGAGTCGCTGATGCCATAAGCTTAAGTCCATTCTTTTCGACGACATTTGCTTCGTGTTTCGTAGTTTCAAGTTACCTTGAATATCATTCTATATAAGTTATTCTCTTCACGCTTTCCATAAGCTACTAAGTCTTTACCTGAAAAAATAAGAGCGTTATCTGAAGTTAAATTAAATTAAAGCCTTTCTGGGTAACTATACCTGTCGAAAATAAATTTTTCTTTAAATTAGGTACATAAAGAACGTCATCAATACGACCGTCGATCCATTTTCCGTTTACGTGTTTTTGGATGTATATAAATAGTACCGCGTCCTTTTACCTCGCATGTAGAATTATCGCCTAAGCGAACCGATTCATTTATGTCTACAAAATTATCAAACCAACTTCTTTGAAAAGACATGTGCTTACTCGCTCCGCTATCTAATAACCAAATATTTTGTGTATCCGCGTTCAGAATATCTTTTTCGACTTCCGTAACAATAAAAGCACCGTGACTGTCTGAGTTAGATTTTTGTTCATTTGATGTTTGACCCACAGGATTATCATCGTGTTTATATCTCGGTGTATTTTTCCTTTTTCGGCAATCTCTCGCGAAATAACCTAGTTTGTGACAAAAGTAACATTCGACAGATTTCTTATCTTTAGCTTTAGAATTCGGATTATCGGATTTCTTATTACTAATCTGCTTATCGTTCCTTTTTCCGATGCTCGTGGTGGCAAGCGCCTCTTCCGCCGTGTCCGTGATCGTCAGACGTTGTTCCTCCTTTATCAGCCGTTCAATCAGGTTAGCTCGAGTCTGGTTCTCCACGGAGACGCTGTCCCATGCAGTGATGAACGGGTTAAATTTCTCAGGAAGCGACATCATAATCTTTGTATTGATGGCCACGTCGGATACTGCCTCTCCTACGTCGTTCAGCTGCCTGGCAAGATTCTCAACTTTGGAGACGTGTTGCATCACCGTGTCGTTGACACCCATTCGGTACTCGTAGAACCTTGATAATAGTGTGGACTTATTTGCAGCACTACGTTGCTCATAGATACTATTCAGTTTGTGCCACATCTCGTTCACTGTTTGACATGTAATAAGATATTCCAGTTGCGAGAATTCCGTCGAGGAGGCAAGAATTTTGCTTTCGCATTCTTAGAAACCCAGACCGTGTGTATTGGATCTCCTTCCGCCAGTTTTAATGTCTTCCCCTCGACAATGTCCTTGAGAGAACTAGCCTCGAAAACTGCTAGCATCTGGAATTTCCAGAGCTGGAAGTTCGTTTCGTTGAATTTAGTAATGTTCTTCTAATCAATCGAGTCACTCATGGTCGAGAAATATATTTCCGTTTGACACCACGATGATAAACGTTCTCTATGTATGCTCTTGTCGGCTTAACCAAACTTATGTGTTTTCTCGATGTGCGCGCTCTGGGCCCATAACCTGTTGGGTATTATCTTGGATGTATAGGTTGAGAAATCAGAATTAGCCAAATGAGAAAGAACACAATTTTACTGTAACTGGAATACAATTACACTTGCATGTCTCCAAAACAAACGCTACAAAACAAATGAAGAATAATGGTTTTACCGCGCTCAAAGAATACCAACCGAAAAAGATTACTACGAGACGTGCGCGTGTTGTTGTTAACGCCGCTGCGCCCAGACGTACCTTATTGGATACAATTATTACTAGGCGCGCGCTTATTTAAACACGAAAGCTAAATCTATAAGAACTTAACACTTGTCATTCTGCATCCGTATTTGCATTACTAAAATAAACTTTCGATGGATTTTTTTTTGTACGCATTGAATCTTACTTCTACTTGCACGATGTTTTCCCAAGGTCGTAACATGATAAACATTATGTATGTATAAACTGCAGAATTTTTGTTTTAAGCAAATATTTTCGTCAGGTGACAGCTGTATGTGCCCAAATAAGTAATATTTTTAATTTTTTGGTGTTTTTGATATCAAATCGCGTTTGTGTACATAGATTTTTGTGCGTACTTTAATTCTGTAAAAGATTTTTGCAATTCTATAAAGCCAATTAAAAGATCCATCTAAAAACGATAATGTCGGTAAATCATACGGCTGCAGGATCCCCTTAAGCCTGGTCTTATGATTGAGCTGTGGTTATCCGCTCCGAGAATGATATGAATGGTCCCTGAGCAGAAAAAATCTGGATCAGCCAGTTGAAGGCCAACGGTGTGTGGCCAGGAATGATAACTCTCATCAAAAAGAGGCAGTTTCGTCGTGAGTCTTGATTATATAAAGACATTCATCGTGCAAGCAGGTGCTGCGTCGTAAATGGATTGAAGATTGAATCGGATAGAGACCATCCCCTTAGTCCGTCCGGAGTGAGTACCATCAATCCCAAGGAGCGGTATTGAAGAAGCACTACGTTTGAGCTTTAAATATTGAACCATATCCTCCGTGATGAAGGATAATTCCAATCCCTGGTCGATCAATAGTCGTACAACTTGAAGCTCGCCGTTATTCTTTTGCAAGTATGCTCGACTTGTTGCAAGCAAAGTGTGTCTTCGCAGTGGTAGTGCTTGTCCGGACTGATGAGCACATGTCGTTGATTGTCATTCTGTCGCCTGTTGACTCGGCCCTCCCTCGATAGTTGCCTTGGTGTTTGCTTGCGCTACCTTAGAACGGTCCGAGAATTCGTTATAGACATCGTGAATTGACGTGTGATGCCTGCCTCCGCACTTCTGGTATCGACGAGTCGAGGGACAATTCTTTACAGAATGAGAACCAAGGCAGTTAAAGCACCGTCGATAGTTTGCAATGGGCTCACGCCGTTGTTGCGGTGTCTTTGATTGATATCGAGGACACTTCGACCAGTAGTGTTCTGAACCGCACAACGGACATTCCGATGAATCCGAAGTAGCAACGTGAGCGGTGACCGTTGATCGACGACTGTTTGAGTAGGACGTCGAGGAAATCCTACTTGTAGAAAACGATGTACCATGTAGATTTAAGTTTTCCAGAGCTCGCGTTCTTGCAATAAGAAACTCCTCGAATTGGATAAATGTAGGGTTCGCCGTTGATGACCCGAGGCTCATTTCCCATGCCTTGCGTTTCCGGGTCGAGCAGCCTCACGAGATGATGTAACAAAAGGGGTTTTCAATGGTGTACTGAACATTGTAGAGTGCGTAGCGCTCCAAACGATTCAGAGATAGTCGTTAGAAGTGAGCTAAGTCCTTGAGCTGACTTCGTCTTCAGTTGTTTTAAGTTGGTGAGCTTTGTCCAGTTGGGCGGTCATGAGAAATCGTTTATTCTCGTATCGCGAGACTAATATCTCCCAAGCGATGGTAAAATTATCTCTTGAGATTGGTAGATTTGAAATCAATCTCGGTGCTTTGCCGGTTACGCAAGTGTTCGAGAGCGCGCGGTACCCGGGTTCACAAGTCGATGATCAAATCGATGTCGATCATGATTTTTCGGACCGTTTGATTTGATAACGACTAGATTCTCTATTGATCTTTGAACGAGGATCGACACTGTATCAACCCTGCATTGATGTTACAATCAATGATAGATCAGCAAGATATCTCTTCGATATCATATCGATATCTAGTTGATATATATGAGTAATATCTAGTAGATATTCCATTGTAGGTAGATGGTGTATTGTAAGGGCCCATGCACAATGAGAGGAATAAAGAACAAGGAATATATAAGAATTCATAGTCGCATCTTATTTGAATACAGTCTCTTGAAATAAGATGCGACTATGAATTCCTATATATTCCTTGTTTCTTATTCCTCTCATTGTGCATGAGAATAAAATTACAACTAAAAATTTAATTGCTCATGTGACACGTATATTATTCATATAATATAGAATACAAATATATATATATATATATATATATATATATATATATATATATATATATATATATATATACAGGGTGAATCTTAATGGTTGCACCAACTTTTTACCATGGGAGATGAGTTACCGACTGCAACTGTAATGAAACGACGATCCATAGGTGACAGCAGCTTGAATCGACCGCTTCAATCGACGAGTCCGAGGTGATGTACAGGCAAGTTAAAAACTGTGAACGTATATCGTACGTACATACGTACTCTTCTAATATATCCAACCGTCTTATGCATTTTTTTTTTACATATAATTTTATTTAATTTAATAACATGATTTCTTATTATTCTCCATCTATGCGCAACGTATCTGCCGCATCTATCCACTACGTTTACGTGTCGTTTACGCGGAGTAAATTATCGTAAGTTACTACAGAAGTAACGCTCGCGTAAACATAGTAATAGAAAGAGATATCTTTTGTATCTGTTACTACGTTTACGCGAGCGTTACTTCTGAAGTAACTTATGATAATTATTCCTTCGCGTAAATGGGATTTTTCTTCGCGTAAACGGGATTTTGTAGTAACTTACGATAATTTACTCCGCGTAAACGGGTGAATTATCATAAATTACTACAGAAGTAACGCTCGTGTAAACGTAGTATGTGTATCTTTCATATGCGATTTTTTTTTTAAATACTTATATTTTAATAAAGTTTTACTTGGTGGCGATTTCTTTTTACGCTTACGCGGAATATTTTAGCGCGTAAAGAAAGAATTGGATATAAGCGGCAAAAATATAAAAAGAAACTTGAGTCGCCAGTGAATAATTAACAATTAATAACAAAATTATGTTTGATAAACTAGCAAATTTTATTATTTAAAGGGTATGGCCACTGTGTAGCGCGCATAAAAACATTTTGTGCATTTTTAACAATTTTTTTTGTATGAAAAAATAATTTATTTATAAAATCAATTACAGGGCTGTTAAATGTAATAATAAAGCTATAAAATAAATTGTTTTTGTATTTTTTCAGCCACAAAATGGCAGAAAATTACAGCCAGTTGCTTGACTTCCGGTTCCGGAGAGAACGAGAGTGACAGGCGTGATAGTGAGCGAGAGCAAAAAGGGTTAGTAGAGAGTGACGAGGGAACTGAGGAAGGAGAGGGTGACGGAGCAGGAGGTGTGGAGGTGAGAGAGTGAGGAGGTAAGAAGGGGAACAGAGGAGGGGCAGGGAGAGGAGATAAAGGGAGGTAAAGTGGCTAGGCACTGAGAAGGTGGAAGCACGAACGATAGCTGAGCTAGAGGGGCGCACGGCAGGTGAGCCGAGCCGAGAGCGGCAGCACGAGGTGGGGCGCGAACGATAGCGAAGGGAGAGGGGCGACTCGACGCAGGATCCGGGACGCGGACAACACGCGAGGCAGGGCATAGAGTAGGTTGTGGAGCTAGAGGGGGAACTGAGCCGAGATAGGAGGAAATGAGTGAAAGGGAAAGAAAATGGGAAGGAGGGAAGGGTGCGATAGGTAAGGTTAAGGAAAAGGAGAAAGTTAGAAGGGGGAGCACGGGAAATATAGAAGAGTTATGGAAGAGGAAGAGGGAGGAAATGGAGAAGAGCGGGGGGGAGGAAAAGGAGGAGATCTTTAGAGAAGTAACATGACGGCAAGATCTCCTAAAAAAGACTCGGAGATAAGTGTGAAGGAGTTGGGGAGAAAGAATGGGAGAAATGATGGAGGAATTTAGGGCAGTGAGAGAAGAGCTAAGGGAGGGTTTCAAAGGAGCAGGGTAGGAAGATGAGAGAGGAGATAGAGGACCTGAGAAGGGAGTTTAGGGAGCGTGAGAAGAGGATGGAAAGAGGAGAGGGAAGAGACAAACAAGCAGAAGGAGAAAAGGAAGAAAGAATAAGGAGATTGGAGGAAAAGATGGAAGAGAGGAAGGAGGAGAAGAAGGAAGAGGAAAGAAACGGTAGAGGGGAGGTGGGGGAGAAAATGAGAGAGCTGGAGAGAAGGCTGGAAAGGAAAGAAAAGGAGGAGAGAAGAAGAAACATTGTAATAAGAGGCTGGAAGTAAAAGAAGGAGGGAGGAGAGAAAAGGCAGAAAAGTTACTTGAAGGAATAGGAGCGAAAGTAAAGGTTACAGAGGTGAAGAGAATAGGAGGTGATGCAGAAAAGGAAGGGAAATGGTTGCTGTTAAAATTGGAGACGAGAACAGAATGGAGGTTATGGAAAAAAAAGAGGAGCCTAGTGGGGAGAAAGGAAGAATTACGAGGACCTATCGTGGAGGAAAGAAAACGAATTGGCGGTTGAGAGAGATAGCGAGAGGGGAGGAGAGAGGGTATGAGGGCATGGATTAAGGCAGGCAGAATAAGGTTGGAAAATACTTTGGTGGAGATGGATATAGAAGAGGAGGGGTTAAAGGACGAAAGGGGAAGGAGAAGAAAGGAGAGCAGAGGAGGGAGGAAGGGAAAGAAGTAAAGGAGGAAGGGAGAGTAGGAATGGAGACGGGGAATGAGAGGAGAAGAGGATAGAGGGGGTGAGATAGAGAAGGACACGCGAAAGGTAGAGAGAAGAAGAGGGGGAAAGTAAGTCAGTTTGGAGGATAGTAATTCTGGAACGTAGCTGGGTTGGAAAATAAAGATAAGGATTTTTGGGAAGGGCTGAAGAAAGAAGATGTGTTAGTCATGTTAGAGACCTGGATAGGAGAAAAGGTTGGGAAAGAATAGGGGGAGACTTCCAAAAGGGTACGAGTGGGGGTGCAATGCGAAGAAAAAGAACAAAAAAGGAATAGCAATAGGAGGGATGATAATGGGAATAAGGAAAGGATTAAAGAGAAAGGGAACGGCAATAGAAGTAGAGAGGGAGGGTTGATTGCGGGAAAGGTCAGAACAGGTGGCGAGAACTGGAGTATTATAGGGGTGTATGCAAAGAAAGAGGGGATGGAGGAGATCGTACAGGATTGGAGATAGAATGGAAAAGAAAGAAGAAGGAAGGTATATAAACGATAATTGGGGGGAGATTTTATGCAAGGACTGGTCAAGAGGTGGGAGGATAGAGGAAGAGGAGGGAGGAGGACTGGGAGAAGGAAGAAGGTCGAAGGACAAGAAGGTGGACAAAGAGGGGAGGCTGTTGGTAAAGAGCTTAGAGGAGAGAGGATGGAGATATTTATGGAAATGTGAGAGGAGACGAGGAGGGGGAGCTTACTTTCACGGGGGGAAGAGGAGGTACGGTGATTGATTACATAATAGGGAAGGAGAGTAAGGGAGAAGATAGTGAGCATGGTAGTGGGGGAGAGAGTAGACTCGGACCATCACCCATTGGAAATAGAATAAGAAGAGGGGAAGAGGAGGAAGGACAGGAGAGGAGGGTGGAAGAAAGAAGAAGGGGGGTGTGGAACGAGGAAGGAACAAAGAGGTTAGAGAAAAAATAGGAGAGGTGGAAGAAAAAGAAGAAGAGTTGAATAAGGAATGGGAAGAAATGGAAACAAGAATAACAGAGGCAATAAAAGAAGTAGAGGAGGAGCTGGGAAATAAGAAAGGGAAGGTGGGATGTTGGGATGATGAATGTCCGAGAAGCGAAGAAAGAGACAAGGAGAAAATTAGGGATTGGAGGAAGAAAAGAGGAGAGGCCAGTGCGTACAAGAAAGGAGGAAAGAATTTAAGGAGATATGTAAGAGAAAAGAAGGGAAGAGAGAACAGAGATGGGAGAGAAAAGTGGAGGAAGCAAGGAGGGAGGCGGAGGTATGGATATAGTGAATAGGGAGAGAAGACAAGGAGGGGAATAGAGGAAGGAATAGAAGAGGAGGAATGGAAAGAGCACTTTATGAAGTTATTAGGAGGAGTAGAGGGGAGGGTGAGGATGGGGAGGGAAGGAGAGAGGGAAGAAAAGGGAAGGAGAGGAGGAAAGGAGATAGCCTAGAGGAAAATGAGGAGAGTTATAAAGAAGCTAAAGGACGGAAAGGCAATGGGAAAGGATGAGATCCCAGTAGAGGCCTGGAAGCGAGGGGGGAAGGGATTGGAGGTTTTGGGCATGGAAATTTATCAATAAGATATGGAAGGGGGGAGGATGGCCGGAAATTTGGAAGGAAGGTATAATTGCGCCAATCGTAAAGAAAGGGGAAGGAAAGAGGGCAGAGGAATATAGAGGGGTGACAATAATGCCTTCTTTGTATAAGGTGTACACGGGTATTCTGGCGGAGAGGATAAGGGAGGAGATAGAGGGAAAAGAGAATGGTACCGCACACCAGACAGGTTGTAGAAGGGGAATGGAACGATAGACAACATTTACGTGTTGAACTACATGTGAACAGAAGGTTAGAGAAGAAAGGGGGAAAACTAATAGCATGCTTTGTGGACCTTAATAGGCGGCGTTCGATTCGGTGGATAGAGGAATATTAATAAAAGCTATGAGGGAAAGGGGAATAAGGGAAGGACTGGTGAGAAGGACGGAAGAGATGTTAAGAAGAGACGAAGAGTAGGGTAGAGGAGGAACGAATGGAGAAGTATTCTGGACGGGGAGGGGAGTAAGGCAGGGTGCCATTTGAGCCCGATTCTGTTCAATGTGTTGCTAGCAGACCTGGAAGAGGAAATGGGTAGAGTTAAATGGGGAGGGATAAGGCTAGGAGGCAAGAGGGTGTATACTCTGGCCTATGCGGATGATATAGTGCTAATCGCAGAGGACGAGGATCAAATGAGGAGTCTGATAGAAAGACTAGAGGGGTACCTGGGCAGGAAGAGATTGGAGCTGAACGTGGGGAAAACAAAAATAATGAGGTTTAGGAAAGGAGGAGGGAGGGACAGTAAGAGGAAGTGGAGATGGGAAGGAAAAGAGTTAGAAGAGGTGAGGGAATTTCGGTATTTAGGATACGTGTTTCAAAGAAATGGAGGGCAGGAAGCCCAAATAAGGGAAAGGATCAAAAAGGCGGCCGCAGTGATGGGAAAAGTATGGGGGATAGGGAAGAGGAGATTCGGGAAAGACTGGGGAAAAAGACTGTGGCTGTTCGATAGATTGGTGTGGACGGTGTTGAGTTATGGAGCGGAAATATGGGGATGGAGAGAAAGGGAAGGAATAGAAAGAATGGAAGAAAGGTACATTAGATGGGTATTGGGAGCGGATGTGAGAACACCGTGGTATTTAGTGAGGGAGGAGTTACAAAGGGAGAAATTAAGAGGGAGAGCAGGAATGAGGGCATGGAGATTTGAGAAAAAGTTAGAGGAAGGTGGAGGAAGTGAATTGGCGAGGGCTGCCTGGGAAGAGTTGAAGGAAAGAGAGAGGGAAGGGAAAGCTGGCTCAGATTGGGAAGAGAGAGAGGAAAGTTCTTCGAAGACAGAGGTGTGGGGTTAAAAGAGGTGGAAAGATGAGAGGAGATGGAGACGAATGGTTTCTTAAATTGTTTGAAGGGGATAGGGAGACGCAGAGAAAAGAGAGATGGGAGAGGATCGAGAAATCAGAATATAATAAGTGGTATAAGTGGATAAAGGGAGAGGGTACCCGGGATATTTGAAGAAGGGTTGGGGAGAAAGTAGATGGGGAAGGGTGGCGAGATTCAGACTAGGGAACGAGATAGGAGAGAGCAGATACTGGGAAGCGGAGGAGAAAAAGAAGTGTAGGTTGTGTGAGTATAAAGAGGAAACGTGGGAGCATGTATGGGAAGAATGTAGAAGATGGAATTCAGGAAAGGGAAGCTGGCAGGAAGCGGTAGGATGGGTCTTGGACGAGGAAGGAAGAGGAGAGGAATGGATGCTAGAATTAGAAGGGGAGAGAAGGAGTGGAAAGGGAGATTAGAAGAGTTAAAGGAGGGTAGTGGGGAAGACGGAAGGGGAAAGGGGGGAGGAGGATAAGTGGGAGGGGGGGAAGAAGAGAGTAGAGAAAAGGAGAAGTGAGTAGCTGTTCTGTTATAGGGCAGGCAGGATGGAGCGTGAAGGGAGAATGATAGTGGAGGCAGTGGAAGGGATTGTAGAGGAGAAGTTAAGGAAGATACTGAGGGAAAAGAAGGAGGAAGACAGAAAAAAGGACGAGAGGATGGAGGAGCTGGAGGAGAAGGTAAGGAGGCTGGAGAGAAAGATGGAAAGGGTGGAGCAAAGTGGAGGCAAAAGGAAGAGGGAGGATAGCGAGGAGAGTAGGGCGGGAAAGAAGAAATGGTGGGCAGGTGAGGGTGAAAGGAACAAGGACGATTTCAGAAAGAGGAATATAATTATAAGAGTGGAGAAAGAGAAATGGGAAGGAAAGGAGACCAACTGGGAGAAAGTGAAGGAGCTTTTCGAAGAAGGGCTGAAGGTGAAGGTGAAGGTAAGAGAGGTGATAGTGGTGGGGCAGAGAGGGATTTGGTTGACGATTTTGGTAAAGCTAGGAGACGAGGAGGAGAAGAGGCGAGTTTTGGAGGCGAGGAGAAGGGCAGGGAACTCCATAGGAGTTAAGATACATGAGGATAAGTCGGTGGAAAGGAGGGTTAGGGAGAGAGAAGATGGGAGAAGGGAGGTGCATAAGTGCACAGGGAGATCGGCGGAGGAAGAAATCACGAGAAGGATGGAGGAGAAGCTTCTCTTGAGCCCAGAGGAGGAGAAGGAAGAGGGACGAGAGAGGCAGCAGACCAAATAGGGAGGAATAGACAGGAAAGGATGGAGAAGGAAGGAAGGAAGGAAGAATGGACGGTGGAAGCGGAGGAAGAAGAAGAGGGATGAAGAGGGGGGGGGAGGGGGGGTAAATATTTTTTGTAAGGTCGCAAATGGCCAGGCACAGGGGAAAGAGAATGTACGAGGTTTGGGTACGTTCCTCATAAAAACGCCTTGTAAACCCTACGGGGAAATGCAATAAAAGGCATACATACATACATACATACAGCCAGTTGCTTTTAGCGTCCTTTTTTTTTAAGCGCTCCGCGGCGAGACGAATAACTTCGATAATTTTCATCCGATTGACTTCAAATTTTGATATGATCTTTCTAATTACATTTTGCAGAGAAGCACGTAAAGATTTTTCAAAATATTGATTTTTTTGAAAATGGTAGGCATTTAAAGTAAAAAGTTGAATTTTTAGTGAAAATTTTTCGTATAAAACTGCTCATAAAATAAAAAGTTTTTAATTAATCAAAAATTCCCTACGTACTTCTCTGCGAAATGTAATTAGAAAGATCATATCAAATTTGAAGTCAATCGGATGAAAATTGTGGAAGTTATTTGTCCCGTCGCGGAGCGCCTAAAAAGAAAGACGCTAAAAGCAACTGACTGTAGTTGGCCATTTTGTGGCAGAAAAAATACGAAAAAAAAATTTTTTATAGCTTTGTTATTACATTTAACAGCCCTGTAATTAGTTTTATGAATAAATTATTTTTTCATACAAAAAAAATTGTTAAAAATGCACATGATTTTATGCGCGCTACAAACGCGCTTCAAACGTGCAAAAACTCACAAATATTATTAGTCAGACAGAATTGCCAAAGTACGTTGAATTTAAAAACTGAACGTCAAAATTATGGCACGCAACAATGAGTATAAGTCGCAAATTTATACTATAAATAAAAAATTTACATATTTGTGCGTTAATTTCACAGTAAGAAACAATTTGAACTGCATTATTGTTATTAGTTTGTGTCAAAGGACATATGTCATATCCGTGCAGTGGTAACATTTTAACTGACGAGACCGGACAAGTAATGAACAATAACGTCAATATTAATTTAAAT
>JASTWL010001358.1:0-41530 GCA_035220575.1 Temnothorax rugatulus | reverse complement strand
AAAACTTACGAGCGAGTTAATTTTTTTATTTGAAATTATTTTACACTTTTTTTGTTTTCTGTTTTTTAATTCGCATTTTTTGTTTCCGTAAAAAAATTTACTACTACGCGTACTGATCGACGTCAACGAACATACTGCGCGCCGCTTTGTGCAGCTCAGTTCGCTGGAATACCGACAGCCTGCTAGAGTCAGGCTGCTTCACAAAAAACGGAGCTTAAGACGTACTCATTAATTGCAGCAACCGTTGCTCCTAGTGAGTACCCGGCTTTATGTATAAGTTTTTAATAAATACAGTTTTTTTAATAAATATAAACGTTAGAATTACATGATTGCTCGATCTGTGTGTTTATTATATTCGGACCAATCGCCATAGTCTCCAATAATGCATTGTACAGCTGCATCGAATAGACATGTGATCTTTACTATCCTGTATTTTCTTTCTATTTTAACTGGAAGCAAAGCATTATTATTGATTGATAAAGGTGTCGTGTTAGTGTATTTGGGACTTTTATGCAAATTTTCGATGTTTAGACACGCGACTAAGTATTTCTTTCATTTTTTTATTTTATTTACATATCTACAATTCCATTTAATAGGTCTACGTGACTCATAGCATCATGTAATACATTATTATTAATAATATCTAATTGATTTTCATCGTCATTTATCTCTAAAACCTTAAAGTTTTATCGTTTTTATATTCTATAATTTCTAAACTACAGTCACCATTGTTGCATGTATTAATGTTATCATCGAGATTATCATTACAGTTATTGGGAATACTGAAAGCATCATGGGATTTTCCTTTCTTGATAGATGCTTGATTGCTATGATCGGATTTAATTTTATGTTGCGACGAAAGATTATTAGGTGCATTTAACAACTTCATCGTCTTAGCCAATGACCCAAAATGCGAGATAATAAAATCAATTTGATTTATAACGTTTAAATATTGAATCTTTTACTTCCCTAAAATATTCCCGACTACAAGCGGAAATAGCCACTAAATTTTTATCTGTTGCTGATAAAATGGCGGTCCATAATAAGAAATATTTAGATAATTTTAGAAGACATTTTTCAAAATCCGGACAATAATATAGATTTGGTCGAGTTTTACTATATTCTTTTCCAATGTTTTGTAAAAATATAGCAATTTCACTATGAGATGTCATTTGGATTATAAGGTGCTATATTTTATATATTTTGTTGATTGAATGTTATATATTTTCGTGTCTATTTTTATGATTTCAAGGAATCTTTATTGCGCAATGAAATAATGGTTATTATTGTCCTCTACATCTTCTAAATTAAAAGAGGACACAGTCAACACATCTGTACATAGACCAGCGAAATCCTTAATAGTGGTACACTTTGACAAGACAGATCGTACCAAAAATTTTGTAACGCTAGCTAGTATGTGTAAAATATAACCATCGGTAAACAAATTTTATTAAATACGCAATATTAATACGAATGATACACGTAGCTTTCAATTTTTCAAAGTGTGAGAGCATATTTTTCAATCGTTCATGTAAGTCTTTAAGTTAGTATTATTTAATGAAAGAGAAACAGCATTAAGAAGTGCCAGTAAAAAGGCCGTCTTTACTTGCTTAGGACACGGCACATCTGAATGCAGCCACTTTCTCATCCAATATAACAGCATATTTGCATCGTGTTTCTTAAATATCATTTGAAATCAAGTAATATCTTCCCATTTAGTGATGTTACTACTCGATACAAGAATTTGGAATTTTTGGAAACATCCGGTTTTGAAAAAAGTTTTATCGATAATCCGGTTGCATCAATACTGTTGCTACCTGTATTGTCGTTTTTCATAAGTTCTTTAAATAGAAATATTTGTTCCGGACTTCAACACATATATCATAAAACTCATTAATGACTATTTGCTAAATGCAGCCTGCAAATTCTAAACTATATTCAATTTTTATTAGGGAAGAGATTGAATATTTTTATTTTGATACTCCTAATTCTTCATTTTAATAATATAATTATTTTGCTTTACGCAGAACATCTGTGGAATATAAATTTGCAGGCTCCATATCACCGAAATCTATTATTCATTAGACTTATTTCTATACCACGTGTACGTTGATTTTTTAAATACTTTTTTCATGACATTCTTTCTTTTATTTCTTCGTAATTGTCATTTCTTCATGTGAATAACATCCCGCGTGTCACATGTAGAAATTTTTAAGTATATACCTTCGGAAGTCGGTTCTTCAGTACTATAAATATTAATCTCTGGTATAACATTTTCTTTTAATTTGTAGAAAAATGTCGCTAGAAGTATGATTTACTTTTGCAAGCTCATGGAAGTTTTGATTGGCTTCATATGGTTTCAAATAATGTCAGACTAACCTTTAGTTCAAATGCAAATGGGATAAAATCGATCTGTGCATATCATGTAAAAATCGCGCGTATAGAGTTACAACTAAAGGTTAGTTTGATATCATTTGAAACCATATGACATTTTTAAAATGTCGCTAGAAGTATGATTTACTTTTGCAAGCACATGGAAGTTTTGATTGGCTTCATATGGTTTCAAATACCATGGAAACCATATAAAGCCAATCAAAACTTCCATGTGCTTGCAAAAGTAAATCATACTTCTAGCGACATTTTAAAAATGTCATATGGTTTCAAATGATATCAAACTAACCTTTAGTTGTAACTCTATACGCGCGATTTTTACATGATATGCACAGATCGATTTTATCCCATTTGCATTTGAACTAAAGGTTAGTCTGACATTATTTGAAACCATATGAAGCCAATCAAAACTTCCATGAGCTTGCAAAAGTAAATCATACTTCTAGCGACATTTTTCTACAAATTAAAAGAAAATGTTATACCAGAGATTAATATTTATAGTACTGAAGAACCGACTTCCGAAGGTATATACTTAAAAATTTCTACATGTGACACGCGGGATGTTATTCACATGAAGAAATGACAATTACGAAGAAATAAAAGAAAGAATGTCATGAAAAAAGTATTTAAAAAATCAACGTACACGTGGTATAGAAATAAGTCTAATGAATAATAGATTTCGGTGATATGGAGCCTGCAAATTTATATTCCACAGATGTTCTGCGTAAAGCAAAATAATTATATTATTAAAATGAAGAATTAGGAGTATCAAAATAAAATATTCAATCTCTTCCCTAATAAAAATTGAATATAGTTTAGAATTTGCAGGCTGCATTTAGCAAATAGTCATTAATGAGTTTTATGATATATGTGTTGAAGTCCGGAACAAATATTTCTATTTAAAGAACTTATGAAAAACGACAATACAGGTAGCAACAGTATTGATGCAACCGGATTATCGATAAAACTTTTTTCAAAACCGGATGTTTCCAAAAATTCCAAATTCTTGTATCGAGTAGTAACATCACTAAATGGGAAGATATTACTTGATTTCAAATGATATTTAAGAAACACGATGCAAATATGCTGTTATATTGGATGAGAAAGTGGCTGCATTCAGATGTGCCGTGTCCTAAGCAAGTAAAGACGGCCTTTTTACTGGCACTTCTTAATGCTGTTTCTCTTTCATTAAATAATACTAACTTAAAGACTTACATGAACGATTGAAAAATATGCTCTCACACTTTGAAAAATTGAAAGCTACGTGTATCATTCGTATTAATATTGCGTATTTAATAAAATTTGTTTACCGATGGTTATATTTTACACATACTAGCTAGCGTTACAAAATTTTTGGTACGATCTGTCTTGTCAAAGTGTACCACTATTAAGGATTTCGCTGGTCTATGTACAGATGTGTTGACTGTGTCCTCTTTTAATTTAGAAGATGTAGAGGACAATAATAACCATTATTTCATTGCGCAATAAAGATTCCTTGAAATCATAAAAATAGACACGAAAATATATAACATTCAATCAACAAAATATATAAAATATAGCACCTTATAATCCAAATGACATCTCATAGTGAAATTGCTATATTTTTACAAAACATTGGAAAAGAATATAGTAAAACTCGACCAAATCTATATTATTGTCCGGATTTTGAAAAATGTCTTCTAAAATTATCTAAATATTTCTTATTATGGACCGCCATTTTATCAGCAACAGATAAAAATTTAGTGGCTATTTCCGCTTGTAGTCGGGAATATTTTAGGGAAGTAAAAGATTCAATATTTAAACGTTATAAATCAAATTGATTTTATTATCTCGCATTTTGGGTCATTGGCTAAGACGATGAAGTTGTTAAATGCACCTAATAATCTTTCGTCGCAACATAAAATTAAATCCGATCATAGCAATCAAGCATCTATCAAGAAAGGAAAATCCCATGATGCTTTCAGTATTCCCAATAACTGTAATGATAATCTCGATGATAACATTAATACATGCAACAATGGTGACTGTAGTTTAGAAATTATAGAATATAAAAACGATAAAACTTTAAGGTTTTAGAGATAAATGACGATGAAAATCAATTAGATATTATTAATAATAATGTATTACATGATGCTATGAGTCACGTAGACCTATTAAATGGAATTGTAGATATGTAAATAAAATAAAAAAATGAAAGAAATACTTAGTCGCGTGTCTAAACATCGAAAATTTGCATAAAAGTCCCAAATACACTAACACGACACCTTTATCAATCAATAATAATGCTTTGCTTCCAGTTAAAATAGAAAGAAAATACAGGATAGTAAAGATCACATGTCTATTCGATGCAGCTGTACAATGCATTATTGGAGACTATGGCGATTGGTCCGAATATAATAAACACACAGATCGAGCAATCATGTAATTCTAACGTTTATATTTATTAAAAAAACTGTATTTATTAAAAACTTATACATAAAGCCGGGTACTCACTAGGAGCAACGGTTGCTGCAATTAATGAGTACGTCTTAAGCTCCGTTTTTTGTGAAGCAGCCTGACTCTAGCAGGCTGTCGGTATTCCAGCGAACTGAGCTGCACAAAGCGGCGCGCAGTATGTTCGTTGACGTCGATCAGTACGCGTAGTAGTAAATTTTTTTTACGAAAACAAAAAATGCGAATTAAAAAACAGAAAACAAAAAAAGTGTAAAATAATTTCAAATAAAAAAATTAACTCGCTCGTAAGTTTATTGTTTTACATCCATCGTTGCTCGATGAATGGCACCTCTTCCATTTAGTGTAAAATAATATCATTCTTAACGTAGTGCTTAGTAAAAAACAATTACTCAGTGTAATACAGTCGACCAAGTGATTTTATAAAAAGGCATTTCTCCGTTAGCTGCACGTCTGAAGTGTTCGTGAACTAATACCAAGCGCAAAGAATCGATTTTGTTGCAAATTAAACGTGCAGCTATAAACGAAACAAAAACCATTACAAACAACTACAAACGATTCTACATCGAGTCGCGCAATCAGTTTTAAAATAACTCCAAAATAGGGGAAGTTACACTTCTTGTTTATTGCAAAAATATCATAAATTTAGAACGATGCAAATACAAACAAAAAAGAAAGCACTACAAACAACTACAAACGATTCTGAAGAAGATGGCGCAAGCGGATTTGAGATATCTCGACCAATGACAAAGTTAGGTTTTTTAATTTTTTTAAATTGTTGTAACTTTTAAACGGCTCAACTACAAACGAAAAGAAAAGCACTACAAACAACTACAAACGATTCTGAAGAAGATGGCGCAAGCGGATTTGAGATATCTCAAAGTGGGGTGCGTCATTTTTTAAATGTTTATAATTTTTAATGTATTGAACTACAAACGAAATTTTTGTTACTACAAACAACTACAAACGAAATGCTAACGTTTTCCGTAAAAAAAAGTTAAATTTTCGAAAGTCGGGTGCCAGGTTCACATAGGTTGAGACTGTTAGGGATCGGGGGTAGTTTCCGAAGGATCCACGGGGGTACAAAATCTGAAACTTCATATTTTTGTGATACAAATTATCCTGAATCGAGTCTACAAGTAGCGATTGATTCTGCTGATGAGAAAGAGTACTTTACTCTTGAGACTAGTAGGACTGAATTCTATTAGGGGCTGTTTAAAGCAGAAGGGATGAATATATTAAGTTTATTTGTATGGTACAAATTAGTACAAATTCAGTCCTTCAAATTTCTGTACTTGAAATTCTTTTTTTCTTTTTTTTTCTTGTGGTCTTTCTAGCTTAATGCTAAGGTAGCAGCGCCACGATTTTCTCCGAAATGGCACCGGGTACAAAATTGTTATTAATGGTACAAATTAGTACAAAATGGGTACTAAATATTCTGATAGGTCCGGTTTGATTCTGCCGATTTGGTCCTGCTAGCTTAGAAGAGGTCCGGAATTAAATATACGCGATTTAATTCTTAAAAAACTGTAAAGAATTTATTGCGAAAAATATTACCTCACCTTCCAGTTCTTTGAATTTCTTGTAATATAAACATTTTACAGGAACATTTATTCAGGAACTGGATCGCTCAATTTTTTATTATGCAAACGATTGCACAATCTATATTTTAAAATCCATATATTAAACGGTACTTTTAATTGCGTACTGCATACTATTAATATTAATCGTCGATATCACCGAACTACGCATCTGCGATATTTTATAATGGTGTTTATTTAGATTAATTAGGAAGTTATAACTCAAATGTAAATTCGTACATATTTGTAAAAACGAGAAAAATTAATTTTTTTATAATGATTTTAATTCTTATAATCTTAAGGGGATCCTATAGTGAAGGCCGAACTTCCTCGGCGTCGGTAATGTCAACATTTCTAGTCCTGTTTTCTATGTTATATATCTATATCTGTCGTTGTCTAACGAGAGGCATCTGTCCTTGTTCGATTGCTGCGCCATCTCTCGCTACACACAATACTGCTTATCCTATTAACCTGAATGTGCTTTTGCACATATAAAAGTTGAAACAACTAATCTTTTTTTCTAGGCTTTCAATCTTAGTTCTAATTGCACGATATTGTTCTGAAATATTTTCCCTAGTTCGTACCGTATCTCATTTTGTACATATAAACTGCAGTATTTTTGTATAAGCAAATATTGTCGTCAGTGACAGCTCTATGTGCTCAAATTTTTAATTTTTTTTGGTTTTTGATATAAAGTCGACCAGCCCGAACTACATTTTTGTGCGTACTTCAATTCTGTAAAAGAATTTTGCAATTCCGTAAAGCCAATTAAAAGTTTAACTCATTTAACTAAATGTCGGTAACGACTGCCACTATAGGATCCCCTTAAGAGGCTTGCAAAGTACAAATTATATGAAGTTCAAAATATTCGATTATGAAAAAAATTCAGCGAATAGAAATTTTGTAACCTCGTTCATTCACAAACATCTGATATAAAAAAAAATGTTTCCATCGTTATTTTAAACTTTGACCTTTGCACTAAAGCGATACTATTTCCTACTCGAGTTTTTGTCTGCTCGCCTCTCCTTTTTTGGTATCATGAGCTCCTGTATTTTCCTCTCCAACATTTTTTTGGCGTTTTTGTCCTCGTATTTTTGTTTGCACATATTTCCACTTGTTGGAGTTTATTATATGAGCTCCAAGATATGTCCCGTTTCAACATATCCCTTTTATGATTCACCCAATTTCGTCGCCCTTTTTCCTGTCTTCTCGTTCTTTATTTATATGTCAAGCATGAAGACGTATTGAAACGACGCCTCTTTCCCCTATATAGCTTATCCTCCTAATTTTGATTTTTTTTTCTTTTTCTTCAGATTTCAACTTGCAAAAATATTCATCCGTTAACTCAAATCTTGTTCTTATTTGAAAACAAGTAAAAAATTATGCAAAATAATAAATGAAATAATACATTTTTTAATATTTTAATATTTTATTTTTACTATTACTTGGGCTAAAAATAAAATTGCTCTAAACATGGCTCGTTTCTAGAATTTTACGGAAATTATTATAGAGGATGGTTTTACACGTGTTTTACCCATGTACGTTATTTAACCCAAACTGATAAAGTAGTGATTTAGATCTCTCTCTGAACATGTATGCTTATACTTATTCTGACGGGATTTGACCCAGAATAATAAATAGATATCTCCTTCCCCTCTGCCTTTTTCGTGCCCATCAATATGATAGACAATCTTTCCGAGGGCACGAGGCAACGATTATCTTTACACGATGCCACTAACCGCGGATTTATCCGTGGCGTAAATCAAAATAAAGTCCGAACATTGGGCCGGAAGAGCCGTCACGATCTCCATGGTTAATTCCGGCTGTGATTTATCGTGGCATATCCTTTGAGTGATCGCGATAAACCTTAGCATGGATTGTACACGATAAAGCGTTGGTCGTCGAATTACGAGACCTGTTCCAGTATTTATCGCGAATTGTTTTACGACACCACAACATAAGAGTGAGAAAGACGTAAGAGTAGAAAGCACACGAATACGTGTAATATATGTATATATACCTGTATTCGGAAGTGGCGTATGTGATATACAAGTCTAAACCGTCGATCATCGTCGATTATCATCGCTTTTATCGGACTTTTCGTACTCGAAATTAGCCTTGTCGCAATATCGATTTCAGTAACAGAACTACGTGCTCAGCGAAGAGCAGATAGCGATGTAACGCTGTCACTCATGGTTATAGATTAGTATAGTATCGATATACGATTCAATAGGAAACGCAATTTCTTGATCGTGGATCTATCTTTGTAAAAGTATAATCGACACTATTTGAATAGGGGCGAGAAAGTACGTAGTAATACATAAATAACGAAGTGAAAGGACCGATAGATGCGTAAGAGAACTTGGAAGTTATTGGAATTTGCTCGAGATTTAGAAATAGAAATAAAATTTTTATTAGAAAATGTGGCTTAGAGAGAGAAATGTTTTTATCTCTCGATTAGAGAAATGCATTATTCTTTTTGATTCAAGCTTCAGGATTGTTAATATACTTAAATATCTAAAATTAATAACAAGACAATAAAATTGTTTTAATTTTAATTTTAATATATTCTTCATAAATATAGAACTGCTCTTCCCGAGAAAAAAATAGATATAATATGATCAGATGTAAATGTACATTATTAGATATGAAAGATTATATATATATTATATAATCAGATCCGAAATTTTGGATCTAATTATATAATCATATAAAATTACATGTTATTTAGATCTTTTTATATCTAATAATGTATTTTTACATCTGACTATATTATATTCCCTATTTTTTTCTCGGGTTACATTAAATACATTCTTTAAATATAGAACTGCTCTTACATTTCTTTTACGTTTTCTCTGTTAAGCTTAATGAATGAAGTTTCAGTTGCAATGCTTTTAACCCATCGTGCAATTTTCTTTTCAAAAGAACGAGCTCGAGAGAATGGTTGCATCGTTATTTATCATACCGCAGTAACATTAATTATGTTTCGAGTAAACGTCCACAGGGAAGCGATTACCGATGAATCCCGCGTGAGAATGGTATTGTTGTATTATTCACGAGACTAGATTAATTGCGTTGTGTCACTGATCAGCAACAACCGATGTATTATAGTTTTCTAGTCCTCAGGACTCAGATAACGCACAATAAGACAAAATTACACAAGCTCGCATTTAGTGATTGTCCCAGTTGAAACGTCCAATGGATAAGCTAGTTTAAATGTATTGCCAGAGGCAAAAAAGCTAAATTAATTAACGATCATATAAATTGAAATGCATGATGCTTTTATTGTATATATGCTATTATTGTATATGTGCTATAGCAAATAACAAAAGACATAAATATTGATAAGTAAATTAAATAAGTAAAATATAATAATAAGAAGATAATAAAAAAATTATTATAAAAATGATAAAATCTATTTAATAACTCATGTGCATTGCAGGCGTAGAATAAAAATTTGCTACAAATTTCGGTTTGCAAACATTGCAAGACAGTTAATTTTGCTTGTAATTTCTTAGACTGTATCTTGTACGTTGTGCTTTAACCGCTTATTACATTTTATCGAGCAATTCTAGTATGCATAGTCATAAAACTATATAGCGAATATTACACAGTGTAGTACGGAAATTGCGCGTATGATTAGTTGTAGCAATTGATTAATTGCAATGCGGAGATATAATCGACTCCAATCCGCGCTATTCTCGCAATTCTCGTTATCTTTTCCAGTTTTCGATTTGTCCGATTGTTATACAAAGTAACGTTTCACGTAATTGATTCCATACTATATCGCTTTAATCGATGAAGTCCCATGCATTATATTCGCCTATCAGAATACGTGATTAATCAAATCATCCTCTAAGTTACTCATTGTAATGCATCTGTATACATAATCAATGTGATACAACACGGCTGCAATTGCGGTTGCGGTTGCGATTTGTGCGCCAAAAGTTATTAAAAGTACCCGCGGGCACCACGTTTGTTGGCTGCTGAATATATAAATCGTGCAAGAAAGTTGCACGTGCGCCAGCAGCATGATTTTCTTCAGATGATTTATTCGCTACGACCGTCGAAAGATATTCTGAAAACTCACCTTACTTTTTAGATACCTTTAACATTGCCAAACTTTTAAAATTGGCATTGACATCCATACAGTATTTAATTATTTCACAACAATTTAAAATTTTTAAGAATACAAAAACACTTTTACATTATTAATTATATTATCAACAACCCAGTAAACACTGAGCATTAGCCAACAAGGTAAATGCAATGTAACATAATTATCATATATAGCATTTGTCGAGTGAGAAATTATAACATAGATGTATAATGTAACTGATATTCGGTGTTTACTGGAAATGTTGTACGCTTCTAAAATACTCTTTTTTATTTTTACATAGTTATAGAAGGGAAGAAAAAAAATATTTTACAGAAATTTATGACAGTGAGAAACAAAGGAAAGGTATCTTACATCGTGGAAGTATCTAAAGCTTAAAGGAGGGATTGTTATATATGGGTCGATAACGGACAGATCGAATTTCCCAACCGTGACCTTTTTCCTTTCGCTATATCAACATCGAATTCCCATTTACGAGGGATGCGACAAAAGTCTCGAAAATTTTTCGGCGAATTATAAAGAGGTCTCTAGGCGAGTCGTGTATCGAAGGATTCCCTGCCTTCAAGAGGGTCAAGTTACGAAAGCGAAGAAAGACTCCCTCGCGAAACACATCCTCATATCTTTATAAACAGTTTGGCTTACTTTATAGCTTTATCACGCGTACGATGTTTTACAATCTAACTAATAAATCATAACACAAGATGTAATTTTATGTCCTTGTAATCGTATTTGAAGTGCTATTAGTAATCATCTTCGTTGCTTGGTAGGCGACACACTTGTAGGACGTGCAGCTATTTATGAGAATGATTGTGGATGTAAATGGGTTAACGACGGAGAACTATTAGGTTGTAACACACGTTGTTATTTTCGTTGATAACTCGAAATGTATATGTGAGATACAGTTGTTTGATCATTATAAATTAAACAAATTTTAAGTACCGGTACATTCTTTTAAGTTATCATTAGTTCTTTTATTACCATTATCGTGTTCACTTTGTTGGTATTGGATTAACTCTGAAATGCGCAATTTTTCGTAGCATCCTGAGTTTTTTAAATAAATAATGACTACTTAAGAAATCTTAAAAAAATATTTAAAAAATTCTTCTTTATTAATATTTGAAAAATAATTAAAAAATTGTTTACTAATTTTTCTTTTGCGACACCTATAGCAGACAATCGATGAAATTCATGCAGAGAAAGCCCTTTACAGATGTGCAAAACGCTTTTCAGTTCGAACTTCATATGAAAGAGTACACGGAGCATTGGAAAATCGCTTTACATATATGCAAAGCTGCGCATGTAAAGGTTAAATTAACCCTTTTTTTCCGTGTGTAACATCTTGTGACCTATATATTTAGATATTCATATTTGGACATATCTAATTCAAATGTGAAGAAAACGTCGTTTGTTAATTGAAATTCTGATTTTTAGCCTCTAGCGTGAGAAAAACTGCAATATGTAATACAGTAACTTCGATACTTTATTTTTTTTACTCTGAATTTTTTGCACTGTGCAAAGAAAATAAAATTGGGATGAAATATATAAAAAAATATAAAATATAAAAAATAATAAACATATAATATAATTTAAACAAAAAAATAACAAATAATTTGTATTTGTTGCCTCCATATATTGGATATAAAAAATTAAAAGTAAAATATATAGTAATATATGTGCAGAGACGAATGCAACTATTAGTCTACTTTCATTATTACAACGTTCTATTTTTCATTGCAACAGTTTAATCGATAACTACCAAGAAATTTGGAAATTTCAAAAAAAATGTACGATCTGAAAATCTTTAAAACTGCAATTAATCAACGAGTCGTCAATTATTTGGCCGAAATACAAAAACGCAAGAAATTTGTCTCCGAGCGCGTGAAAGAGAAGAAATATAACCGTAATATCTCTCAGTATTCGCGCACCAAACATCGCAACGGAAGAATAAGCGGTAGCTATAATTCAACGCGGTCTCCACCGGTCACCGCCGCCGCGCCCGCGCCGGTCCAGTTCATGTAATCACAATACGGATGAAAACTCGCCGTTTGATATAACGGATTGCCAGGAGTTCAGCGGATAGCCGATTTCTGAATGATCAAAACATTCTGTCAACTGCAGTGCACAAATCACTTGGTTCGCGAGAGATGTTGCCACTATATTGTGTATTTTATAATAGATAAGAAATATATGGGAATATCAAACGGAATATAAATGCAGATATGAAATTAAAAGGACTGTTCAATTTAATCTTAATTGAATTTTTATAATATGAATAATGCATGATCGCGCGCGAATTTTTAACTCATTGATGAATCTGTCGCGCGATCCTGCAGTCTGTTATTCTCGTTCTAAATAAAAGATATCTATATATTCTGAGGTAAAAATTACGATAAATGCGAAGAACGTAGGAATTGACTTTAAAATGTTCGATTGAAAATGTTAGAAATGACGCGTATGTATGTATATGCACAAAGGAAGCTGAGTGTCTTTTCTGCGCCGAAGAGGTATTATATGTTCGTCTCTTCCGTTCGCGAATGTTTGGGGGAAGATTTTCTAGCTCGAAATCGCGTGACGCCATTCGCATCGTCGGTTCAATCGAATTTCTCGGAGAAACTCGGAGAATTGTATTTTCTCTCGTACAGAACGAAATAACATATACAAGTTAGATTTATGCCGCGCGGGGTAACTTCAAAAGGATTATGCCGCAATATGGAAAGATAAGCGATTTCAACCGTATGTTTCCACGATTCTCACGTGCTCATGGATAATATAAAAAAAACTTGATATTTGTATATTTATTTATATTTAGTAAGATCTGATTCAACTCTTTCTCTCCTATCTTTAATATCAATCATTTTTATCTAACATATCTATTTAATACTTGCACATTTTAATAATTGTGCTAAATAAAAAAATTAAGTAATACCATTCTTGAATTATACTCCGCGTTGAAAAAGCTTTAACTTCGATTTTTTAAATATCATAAAACTAATAATAATAATTAGTGCATGCAGAAATAATCTATTACAAATGAACAAATAATTTTATGCTCTATGTAGCTCTTGTGTGCCATTTATTTTAAATAATTGTCCGCTAAATAACAAGCTATCTACGGAATATAACAGTAGTTAGATCTTTTCGACATATATAACCTTCTCCATCGGTCGACTCCAATTTCTGCACATTACTACATACATATATTACACGTGTCAATATATGGGCATGACTGCAGTACGATAGAAACGTGTGCATAGATATCGTTCGCTTAGGTTCGTCGATTAATCAATTTTATGAGGCGCATATCTAAGACGGTACTATACTACGAGACCTGCGAATAATTTTTCGCAGCCATGAGTTCAATCTTTTTAATGAGACGTTCCAGGAATTTCTCCGGGGGGTTGTCAAAATTAAAGTTTCTTTCTCTCACATCCGCTTCTTAAATGACCAAATCAAATGGTTGTTGGTGCCCGCGATTCTCGGGATCCGTAAATCTCGTTTGTTTTTACAGAATGCAGCAGTTTTTCTTCGAGAATCGACTATAAATATGCGGCCAGACGATTCTGGCGATCGTGATCGCGCCATTTGTACAATAAACGAGAAGATGAAGGATGAACCGTTCGTCACCGTAGGCGGATGCAGAGCATTACTTTAACGACGTCTGAGTAGCTCGCCCCTTAAATCAACGCGGCAACGCGACGGTAGTAAAACTTAAGAAACAATCACGACGCGCTGTGATTTCATTTAGAAAAATATTTCCTGATTCGTTAAACGGACTCCTAATTTATACAATTTTATCAATTGCTTGCAACTATTTCTTTGCATTTTTATTGAACATTTGCTCAATTGAAAAACTTATTTCTAAATCTTCAATTTATTCTTAAATCCATATTTAAAGAGAGATTCTAAGGATGAAGACTGTAGATAGTAAATTTTTCTTCAGATATTAGCGTCGTGTAAAAATCAATCTGCCGATAATGGCATCGAGCTTTGGGCAATTTGCGTCACTCGTGCGTGATGTCGGCGTTTCGATGAAGCCAAAGGCAATCTGCGGTGAAGTGAAGCTTGTTAAAACACTCGCGAACGCGTTAATTACATTTCTTTCGGTGGCGGCGCGTAAATCAACGATCACTCGTTTCAATCACTCGCTAGAATGCCAAATTTTAAAATTTTAACCACGTTGCTACCTTTGTGGACCTTTTTTGAACGTCATCCTTCCAATACGATCACGTCGCTTGTGTTTACGCATTTTCTTTTATGCGACTCGTCTGTAAAACGCTACTGGCAATATTTATCTCGCCCTTTAGTTGTTTGACTGTTATCTCTGCAATATGTATGTACTCGATGCTTCAACGTTTCTGTGGGCGGTTAAATTAAAATTTGCAGGGGAAACTGATTGCTCTCAAACGGAAATTTATCCAAAAATTCATGAAACCCTTTATATATTAAAGTATAATTTAATTAAAATCAGGTTAAAATATTGAAATATTTTTTGACAAAATATAGCATATAATAAAAAGATTCGTTTTTCAATGTTAGTCTCAAAACAAATTTAGATATTTATTAAAGTAATTAATATATAAGGATCAACAACATTTTTAAGATTGTTTTTCTGTTCTTGATACTAATAAATACTTTTAATGTATCTTATCAATCTTATAATATATCTTATAATTTAATTAATTTTACAGCAATTTACTTTATTTGTATTTCTTATCTCAGGAAAATTCTTATTTGTGTAATACCCCGAGTGGAAATTGGTCTAGCCAATCTGATTTTACAGCTAATGGCTGGATCACGCAGGCTAGATATGTTATCTAGCCATTGACTAGCTTAGCACTAGCTATAATTTATGAATAATTCTTCGCTGTCTAGTACTTTCCTAGCCCCTGCACGGTAAATATTAGAATAGATGGCGCTAGAAACTTTAAAAAATTAGCCAGCCGTTGTCTAGCCACTAGTAATTAAAATTTTGTTAGCATTTGAACAGTGAGGTTATGTCATTGAATAACTTCGCTGTCTAGTACTTTTCTAGCCCCTGCACGGTAAATATTAGAATAGATGGCGCTGGAAACTTTCAAAAAATTAGCCAACCATTGTCTAGCCACTACTAATTAAAAATTTGTTAGCATTCGAAAAGTGAGGTTATGTCATTCTTGATAGCGTCTTCACAACTGTCATTCTATATTATGTTGGAAAGTGATTTTGAGAAGAATTAAGACCTATATGATTCATATTAGTCAATTAATAAGATAGCTAACTTTTGTGTACTCATAGCAACCTGAGTGGAAATTGATCTAGCCAATCTGATTTTATAGCTAAAAAAATTAGCCAGCCGTTGTCTAGCCACTACCAATTAAAAATTTGTTAGCATTCGAACAGTGAGGTTATGTCATTCTTGAATAGTTTTTTCATAACTATAATCATGCTAGCGCTAGGCAACCGCCCAGTATTGAGCATTTAAGGTATTAAATATTGTTTAGCAATTTGAAAAAATTTCAGATTTGTATTTTTTATATTATGTTATAACATATAAGGAGAATTTAAACTCAATTATTACTAATACTCGATAGCGTAGTGGATAGAGTGAACGACTGACACCCATCAGCAGCGGGGCGCCCAACAACAGTACCAAGTTCGAATCCCTTCGGTAAATGGAAATTTTAACTTACAAAATTTAATATAATGTTGTAGCAAAACTTTATCTAGCAAAAATGTAACAATAAAAAAAGTTAAAAATTAATTTTTTTATATATTTTTATTCTAGCCCAAGGCTAGCTGATTACTAGACAGTTTTTCTAAGCTCGCTATGAGACAACATATTTGTCAAGTATCTAGAACTTTCTAAGCGTTACATTACTGGGCAGGGGCTATATTAAAACTAGTATTGGCTAGTTGGTGACTGGATGCCGGCGAGGTTAAATTTCCACTCGGGTAATTTGCACAATCTTTTTTAACTTGTTTATTTAATGTCGTATCGGATTATTTAAACACAGATAACTTTGCAATACCGATAATAATTGTATTAACATTTAATAAATAATATACTTTAAATTATTTTCCGTTTTATTTTACGTTATTACGCTTACTGCCATATAATGTCGTAATACATAGATCTAAAACGCCGAAATGTGAGACCAAACATGCAAGAACACTCGAAGTCCGTTGTGAGGAAACAATTGAGCGATGGTCTTCCTTCACGTGTCTCGACCAAAGCTTTTAAATGTGGTGGCGGAATCAATGCCACGAAGGTTCGCGGCAAATTATCTCTTAACGTCCGCAAAGCTTGGAGTAGATCAGTTTTATGTGTTTCAAGAACTGACCAAGGCGATGGAATCCAACACATTTCACTGCAAAAGTCATTGCCTCCGATCATCAGAGAGATGAACTGCAAATTAAATTTTATTGTCGATATACCTATATGTTTAACAAATAAGAGCGCAGAATTTTTAACAGCAAAGCGAGATTTTGTTGTAAATACAGCATATTAACGAAAATCTCGGAAATAATTAAAAAATTATGACAGATGATAAGTAGTTCCGTCAAATTTTTATGGCAAGAAAAATCAATTTAAAACTATAAGACGTGATAATTAACTTAATTATTACATACAATAAAACATGCAGTTCACGTAATGACATTTACTGCCTGTTGTTTCTCTCGCTGTTTACAACAAATTGAATTTGTCCAGTTCAACAAACCTTCCAATGTTTCTGCAGATCTATCCTTGGATCATTTTTAATTTTCTTGACTAACATATCCGCCATGTAAACCATATCCGCGGACATAGATCCGCTTTCGGCAACATTCAATTGCGATGCCTTGTGAGTCGTCAAAGAGTCTCCCAATGCATATCCTATCAAATTGGGGTTGAATTCCTAATACAATGAAAATTTATGATGACTAATTTGTACACGCGCACATTGTTAGATCAGCTTTTAGCGCGTTACATTACTCTCCTCTCTCCCTTTCAGGACGTACAACTTTTCTTATCTAACTTATTGTTAGTGTCCGTCCCTACGTAAACTTTTCTAATTATTGTTCAATCTGTCACAAAATCGTGATTTTAATCATATAAACTTTCTAAGGTCATTTGATATAAACTAAATTGAAAGAAATGAAATAATTTTGATTAGATAGACATATTTATTAAAGTAAGGAAAAAATTAGAAAGCAAGTAAAGAGGTCATAATTTTAAATATTGCTTAATGATGATTATGATAACGATCTCATTAACCGATATAACATCGTGAATTATATAATATAACATATTATATTATATTATAGTATATTTAATATATTATATTATATTATATTATATTATATTATATTATATTATATTATATTATATTATATTATATTATATTATATTATATTATATTATATTATATTATATTATATTATATTATATTATATTATATTATATTATATTATATTATATTATATTATATTATATTATATTATATTATATTATATTATATTATATTATATTATATTATATTATTATATAACTTTTTCGCTCGGCATTGATTAATATCCTGGTATTTTCTTTTAAAAAGTAAGGTAGTTAGCATCACGCCCAACTACCTCAGAGAAATTTTACGAAATATAAAATTTTCACATGGGATAAGGGGGAAATTCTCCCTTCAAAACTCTCCTCCGCTAATTACAAATTCGTCGATCTCGCATGAGGTCACGTAGTATCCCTAATGGTGTAAAGAAAGTCTATTTTTCTTTTTATTACATAATTATTACATAACAGCACCGCAAATCCAAGTGTGTTAAGGTAGTCCTTCGTGAGAACAGTATTAGATAGGTACCTAAATTTGATATATGTTAAATATACAGTAATAAGGGGCATGTGTACGAAAAATCAGGTGAGGTTACCGACACTTTACAAGAAATAAGTCATTCTAAATGTGCGTTCGCGGAGCGTGCGATTGTCATTCTATCCTTGTTTACATCTAATGAACGAGAAAGATAGAATGATGCAAATCGCCACGGCCGAGGTTTTCAACGAATAATACATGTACTTAGCGATTAGATGAATACATTATTAATGTCTTACAATATTCCCTGAAGTTTCCGGATTTCGTACGTACCTTGAAAATAAGGGCTTGCCGAATGTTTTGCTCTGATATATGAGGTTAAATAAGTAGTAGATCCAATCGCATATTGCTTTACTCGTACCGTCATGCCAGACCTAACCTAAATCGAGTCCAACCGCACTACTATTGTGATATTTTTTTAATTAGTACATAATTAAATACGATTAAATCGTGCGTGTAAAATCATTCTATATTATTATAATTATTGGGATGTTGCAATATGTTTGTTTTCAATTACCTCATGACGGACTGTTACTTGACTAGCTGGGTCCGCGAAAGGACCACCTTAATTAATATCATTAATTAGGTTTTTACACAATTCTTATCGTTTTAAATCACTTCATTTAACACGATTGAACGTATTAACTTTTAATTTAATACGATTAAACGTATTGAATGACGTAACTTAAGGAGGTTGGTTGACGTCCCGCTGCGGGGCAGGCGGCGCGGCAGGGGGAAAGTATATAAGTTAGATTTTCGTCGCGTGAAATAAACAAATTTTAGCAAATAAATATGTGGAATGCATTCAGTTGCTGTTTCTTAAGGTTTAAAAAGAGTTGTTTGTACAATTGAAACTCAAATACATTATTATTCACGTTGAATGTGGAAATAATAAATGTGGTCCTGTTTTATTTTTCTTGATAACTATAAAGACGAATCATTTCAGTCTTCGAGAAAGTTCTTTCTAAATATGTGAAGAATTATTTGCACCTATTTTCATTAAATTCTTATCATTTTTAATATGCTTTCGAGAGTTACATTACAGGTTAGATAACATTTTTGCTGTGTCACCCGTGTATAAGAGAGAGACAAGAGTATAACTTCAATAATTAATTACTCGACAACTATGTAGACAATTGTCTTCAACTTTGGCATGGACGATAGATTTCCATAGACGAATATCCTCCATAAATTTGAACTAATTCTTATCAAATTGATTTGAGCAACTACCCTCCTTAACACATAAAGAAACGTGTAAAAAGACTTCAGTCTAATGTTATTTTTAGACGTTTATGCGTGTAAAAATAACACACTTGGATTTACACTGTTAATGCAAAGAATAATAGGCTTTACTATAGTTTTAAAGATTTTAATTAAGATTTGATTGATTTAACTGCCATGATTGGCTGCCATCAATATCTTAAATCTCCATTTCTCATATTGTTTTATGCATATTGCAATTTGTTCAATAATAAACGTTATAACGTTGTAAGATTTGATTACCTTACTTTAATGATATTGGGAAGAGTTAGATATTGTCTCCACGTGCCTTGGCCTCCGCCAGTCGCAGTAACTCCTCTATTTTCTATGAGAATCTGGAGCAGATTGCCTGCAAAGATTCCAGCTCCAGCCGTAAGAGAATCGCCCATCGCGGCAATGACATCGATATCACCCGGTCTTAGTTTATGCACCGACTTTGGCACTTTTGACGATCGACCACCTGAAATTTATTGTCACTCGTGTAGTACTCCTCAAGTACACGATGTTTCGCATTTCTATTATCTTTTTAATAACAGTTTAATTAATTTAATTAATTGTACAACTTTGAATCGACTATTCTTCAATGAAAACGTCAGCATATGCGTTGTTATTAGCGATTGAGATAAAATCACACTCTTTAGTTACATAAACTTTGTTTTGTAATAAAATTTTAATTTGTTATACATATAAGATTCTTGTTATTAATATATGTGATATTGAAAAACAAAAATTGCAATGAAATAATTATGTGCGACGATTTTGCTAAAAGAAAAATTCAAGTTAGCCAAACATGAGACTTATATAGACATAAAAAATATTGAACTAGGAATAAAATGCTTTACTTTAAGAAAAACCATTTACATGTAAAGAAGCTTCACAATTTATAATGACTGTATTTTTAATAATTTAAGATGTATAGTACTAATTATAAAGAGAGAAGACAATTATGACCAGAGGAACAATTATCGATACGGAAATAAGAAACGGTAATAAATTTCCTTTTCTACCTGTTACATTACAAGGGAACGGAACATTGTCAGGAATAATTTTTTGCATTTTGTTTGCGTTTCTTGCTGCTTGCAGATACCTTTCCTCCATTCCTGTCCTACCTGCAAGAGTAACAAGTTATACGTTACAATTTACAGAGAAATTAATACCTACATATGGTCATACGTACGGCCATAAATTTGTTCTTAAGAAAAATGGATTTAGTTTATAATTAAAATACAAAGCAGTATGAAATTTATACTTGTTTTATTGAATTAATTAATTACAATAAAAGAATAATCATAACTATTAAAAATGTTCATCTTTTACTTTTATACAAATTTTGAAGTGAAACTTCTTTAGGCACGGTAGTGAGTTCGATTCGCGACACGAAAAGTGTAACGAAAATTCGACCAATAGGTGTACGGCGTTGGCGAAACGGCTCCTTCTTTTGGCACGGTAGTAAGTTCGATTCGCGACACGAAAAAAAGCGACACGAAAAGTGTAACAAAATTTCAACCAATAGGCGTACGACATTGGCGAGACGGCTCATTCTTTTGGCACGATAGTAAGTTCAATTTTGCAACACGGAAAAGCGACACGAAAAGTGTAACGAAAATTCGACCAATAGGCGTACGGCGTTGGCGAGACGGCTTCTTCTTTTATATATAATGCAATTATATATGAATTTTGTCTCTATATAATCATATATAATTATATATTTTGAAGTGAAACTTCTTTAGGCACGGTAGTGAGTTCGATTCGCGACACGAAAAGTGTAACGAAAATTTGACCAATAGGCGTGCGGCATTGGCGAGACGGCTCCTTCTTTTGGCACGGTAGTAAGTTCAATTTTGCGACACGGAAAAGCGACACGAATTTTGCGACACGAAAAGTGTAACGAAAATTCGACCAATAGGTGTACGGCGTTGGCGAAACGGCTCCTTCTTTTGGCACGGTAGTAAGTTCGATTCGCGACACGAAAAAAAGCGACACGAAAAGTGTAACAAAATTTCAACCAATAGGCGTACGACATTGGCGAGACGGCTCATTCTTTTGGCACGATAGTAAGTTCAATTTTGTAACACGGAAAAGCGACACGAATTTTGCGACACGAAAAGTGTAACGAAAATTCGACCAATAGGCGTACGGCGTTGGCGAGACGGCTTCTTCTTTTATATATAATGCAATTATATATGAATTTTGTCTCTATATAATCATATATAATTATATATTTTGAAGTGAAATTTCTTTAGGCACGGTAGTGAGTTCGATTCACGACACGAAATCACGAATTTCGCGACACGATTTTTGCGACACAAAATCACGAATTTCGCGACACAAAAAGTGTAACGAAAATTCGACTAATAGACGTACGGCATTGGCGAGACGGCTCTTTCTTTTGGCACGGTAGTAAGTTCGATTTGCGACACGGAAAAGCGACACGAATTTCGCAACACGAAAAGTGTAACGAAAATTCGACCAATAGGCGTACGGGATTGGCGAGACGGGTAGAGCGAAAACTTCGTGTTCTTCTTTTGGCACGGTAGTAAGTTCGATTTTGCGACACAGAAAAGTGACACGAATTTTGGGAAACGAAAAGTGTAACTCAAATTCGATCAATAGGCGTACGGCGTTGGCGAGACGGCTCCTTCTTTTGGCATGGTAGTAAGTTCGATTTTGCGACACGAAAAAGCGACACGAATTTTGGGAAACGAAAAGTTTAACGAAAATTCGATCAGGCGTACGACACTGGCGAGACGGATATAGTGAGAACTGCATGTAACAACATTTTCGAGTTGCGGGCGGCTTGAAGTGATTAATTCCGTTGTATTGTTTTTGTATTAATTTCAGAAAAGTTATGGCAAAGCCTTGCCTTCAGAAGTTTCACTTCTAACGCGTGTGACGACCACGCGCTCATTTTTTTTTATAATCGGGCTTTAAACGCTCACAGTATGCAAAACCTTGACGTTGTTATCTTTATCAGAATAGTCCTATTTTTTAATAATAATAAAATTAACGTTATTGTTTTAATGTTCTTGTGTACCTTTTTTACTATATAGTATATCTGTTTAACACAATATAACGACACTGTCGTTAAGAGATAAGTCTTCAATACCTCGATAAGAGATTTAATACAAGTTTTTTCATCTAAAGATAGCTGGTGATAATCATTTGCTTTGCTGCAAGAGTTTAAGCTAGATCGTTTGAAGAAATTTGTAAAAGCATGCAATGGACATTAGAGTCCGATCAAAAACTCGGTTTTGGTTTCATCCAGTTTCGGCCAAAATCGAAGTTTTGGTTGGGTTTCAGTTTCGACCAAAAGATAGTTTTGAACGTAGCCGAACTGTTTATTTTCAACAGATTTTCCAAAAACTTGTTTAAACAATATTTTTATTTTATGTTTAGAAATATTGTTATTATTGAAATAATATGATTGCGATACTATATACGGATAGTATATAGTATACTATAGGTATATAGGTTGTAATAATAGGACTGTAATAGTAGGATTATGATAATATGTGTAATTATTATTTTGATAATTAAATTATGTCATTTATAAAGAAAAAGTACGAGGGTTGTTCGAGTCAAACCGAGACTTTGCACAGGATATAAAATTAATGCGATCGCGACGAGTTTTTTTTATAGTGGTAAGTGGCAAGTGGTCTTCTATCATCGATATGCGGCGTTTCTCTTGCATCAATTGATAATTAATATGCAAAATGTCGGACAACGGACAATATGTGTTAACGCATATATGGAACAGCGAATTATTATGAAGTTCTTTGTGAATAAAGGTGTGAAACCGGCGAACACTTACAGATGACTTAAAGACAGCACAGTACGATGATGAGACAATTAGCCGTAGTAAAGCATTTGAATGCATTTGATGCAAACAACTTAAAGATGGCCGTACATCACACTGTCCATCGCACTACTTCGAGCGATTTTCATCTTTTCGGATCTTTATAAAAACTTCTTGGGAGGTCAGCATTTCAGAACTGACGACGAGGTAAAACACGCTGTCCGATCTTGGCTCCGGCGTACAGACAAATCTGTTTGTGCTACTGGTATCCAGGGATTATAGTGAAACACTGTGAATTTATTTAATTGGATATTCTGATTTCAAATGCACAAATCATTCGATTAATAAAAAAAAAGCGATAGCAGCTTGTGCTACAATAAACACAGAAAAATATTTACCAAAACGAACAGAAATACCGTCGTTAAATAATGATAAAGTACAGAATAATGCGATCCTAAATGTAATGCGGTACGTGCATCGAATTATATCGGACAGAACAATGAATTATGCAGAAGAGCACCTAAACAAAATAGGAAGGAGTATCGCGGAGACGCGAGTTACATTCGTTTGCCGCGTTTACCGAAAAGAAAATCGCTTCCTTCAGACTACGTCGTACACACTGTACGCATATTCATTATTATTTCTTTTTTAATCAAAATTAGTCAGCAAGAAACACGGAATAAGCTTACATAATTATACATCAATAGAATCTCGATATCTATTTAAAATATCTTTCGTGAGAAAACACTCAAGAAGTATCGTCTGAATGCGCAAATAGAAAAAAATTAATGATTATCATTAGGTAATTATTGTGAGAAGGCTTTGAACGAGCGATGCGCTCCCGCCCTTCCAGAGGGCAGCTTCCGGTTGGCGGCGTGGCGCGAAGCGCCACGCGTGCGTGCGGGCATCAGGGGTGCAGTGATCCCAGGTTTGAGACGGCTGCAACGCCTGCAACATAGCCGTGGCTGTGGAGGGGATAGGATCGCGTTACGTGACGCTGACGCACACAAGCCAAGCGCCCCGTGTACATGTGCGCTCGTCGCTCGGCCAGCCTCGGTCAGCTAGAGAGAGCAAACATGCTATGCTCTTTCTCTCTTGAACCGGCGCGTCGCGCGTCGTCAGCTTCACATCAGACGAAATACGTGTATTACGCTTGACTGTCGCGTGCCTCTTTCTACACTAGATGCGATCAGATGCGATACACTATCATATCGCTTAATGATTTTACAATTTAAAAGTTAAATCTGTTGTGTGATGATAATCTGATTCGTTGCGCCGAGTAAGATTAGGAATCAGGTAATGGCAATAGTTGACAAGAATGACAAGCGCGTAGTTCGCAAGGATGACAGGAATGGAGAACGCAAGGATGAATGGCGCGCAGAGCAAAGATGTCTAGCGCGCAGATCACAGGAACGACAGGAACGTAGAACGCAAGGATGAATGGCGCGCAGAGCAAGGATGTCTAGCGCGCAGATCACAGGAACGACAGGAACGTAGAACGCAAGGATGAATGGCGCGCAGAGCAAGGATGTCTAGCGCGCAAATCACAGGAACGACAGGAACGTAGAACGCAAGGATGAATGGCGCGCAGAGCAAGGATGTCTAGCGCGCAAAATCACAGGAACGACAGGAACGTAGAACGCAAGGATGAATGGCGCGCAGAGCAAGGATGTCTAGCGCGCAGTTGATCCCGTTGAGCTGATTGGTTAGCTAGGGAATAGCGGTAATCTCAAAAGCGGTGTATCATGATCGGTTATCAAGGGAATAGCGGTAATCTCAGAAGCGGTGTATCAAACAGTGTTGTGTCAGCAGAGTAACGTAAGTCATCAATCGCGGTTAACAATTGTTGCGGTAATCTCACCACAACGTCAGGCAGATCGCAAAGCCACGCGGTAAAGCACCACAACGTCAGGCTGATCGCAAAGCCACGCGGTAAACCACCACAACATCAGGCTGATCGCAAAGCCACGCGGTAAACCACCACAACGTCAGGCTGATCGCAAAGCCACGCGGTAATCCCACAACGTCAGGCTGATCGCAAAGCCACGCGGTAAACCATCACATCGTCAGGCTGATCGCAAAGCCACGCGGTAATCCACACAACGTCAGGCTGATCGCAAAGCCAAGCGGTAATCCACCACAACGTTAGGCTGATCGCAAAGCCAAGCGGTAAACAAGCATCATCGTAATGTCCATCAAAACCTCAATCGTGTGAGTCTGCAGATATCCCGTTCGTAGCGAATCAATGATCGGCTCATAATCTTCTCGTCGGCATACGCAAGGAATCTCAGGTGAGAATAGAATTATCATTAGCGGAGAACATGTATTAATGCAGTAAATAGATTATTAAGAGAACAAACACGAAACATTCGCAAGGGAAAATTAACTCACGTTCGTTCACATAGAAACAATGTCACAATGTCGAAGAGAAACAACGCACGTACGCAAAGGAAAAATACCGGGTCACCCGTACGCGAAATAGTACATCGCAACGCGAATATCATATCGAGAGATAAAGCAATGCCATAACCGGCTACGGATACGCGCAATGAAAAGGAACTAAGATCGCCCGCACACAAAAGTACATATAACGCGGATATTTAGTATCACGTCCACACCACGTAGCCGCCGTAGTCGCGGGGTAAAAAAATGACTGGAAATACCGCATAAGCATTCCTCTAATATCGTAGCAATAGTATCGAGCAATCAAACCTGAAGTCTTTCTCGAGGAAGGAAGCAATGACGTCACAAATCTCGGGAGTCTCGATGACAATTCAGATGGGAATGTTTTGGACCGGATGCAAGGATGTAAAGGTGGAAAGGCCGGGGCATCAGAGCGTCCCGTCAGACCTCGTCAATCTCCGCCACGGCTCCGTCGAAACCCCTCCGCGTTCCGCTCGACTCCCCCAGCGCCTCCCCGCTCCGGGACGCGAACGAACGACACAATCGTTGGGAGAAGTTGCTCAGTTGCTCCCCACGACGATACGCGCACTCTCCTCGTCTCGCCTCACTCAGCAATCTCGATGTCAATTACAACTATTAGAGCACGAAAAAAAACATCAAGCACACCGAATGACACGAAGGAATAACAACGGTTGCTAGGGCCGGTGCTTCACCGTTGCCGCGTTTGCTGACCGTCGCGCGCTCTCCCCGATCCCGCTCGCGAAGTCCGAGCCGGCGTCACGGCGCCCATTTTCAAATCGACGCTATCGTCGCTATCGTCGATTTCGAAACATTACCGCCCGCCTTCGACAACAGAGTTGGCGAACAATTGTCTCCAGGTTTGATCGGCAGAACGCAAAGCTTGGTAATGGGTCGTTTAAATCTTGAAGAGGCGGTGCGAAGGGTCATCACCCCTTATTAGTCCGTCAGGGCCTGGATGAAGTTCCGTGACTCTGCCTAATGGCCACTTGGATGATGGGTTACGTTCGTCCGTCATGAGTAGTAAGGATACTAAGAATCCCTCTTTTATGTTATTAGGAGGATGGTGCCACTTTGACACGTTCAGAAGTCTTTAGAGACATTCCGTTGACCATCGTTATCCAAAAAAGAAAAGTCAATCTTCTAACTTCTTTCTCTGCAGCTGCCATCTATTGAGATGAGACTCAAATTCGGACGATAATCCCGGTTCTGGAATAGTCATGGGAAGTTCTCCTCTACGAACAGTGAAATGTTTGATTGCCGCTTTGATATTTATGGTAGCTGATGTAGCAAGTCTTGAACATGTGCCGTAGTCGCACGTAGTCGAACGTAGCCGCAATGCGAACTTGGACTACCTCGGGGACAGCAACCAGGGCGGCCAAGAAACCCTCGAGGGGCGAGCGAAAGGAGAGTGACAACGAATCAGCGGCGAACACCGAGAAGTGGCCGGCGAAATCGCTCTCACCCCCGTCGGCTGAGTATCGGTCCTCCAGGATCGAGCCCGAGGTCGTCGGTCGACCTAACCACGCCGTCAAGAGTCATAGCACCGATGTGACCACCCTTAAGAAACCGGAGAAAAGCATCACCGAGTTGCGAAGGTATACGGACTGCAACGACCCGCGAACTAACGCCACGAGGTTGACCGCGCACATTATCCACGTCCGAAAGCGAGAAAAGTCTTGATCGGGATTGTAGTTGAGATTTGTAGGCGCGATTGAACACGTTAGTAGTTACGGAGCCTCCAAAGGGTAATGGGCGTCTAGTTTCAGTCAGATCTCTCTGCTTCCATCGTTCGTGTTTTTCCTTTTGTGAGATAATTGCATCATCCTATTCAGAATGAAGTAATGACCTTGCTTGAGTAACTCGAGACACTGAAAGTTGACCCATGAGTTGCTGTGCTCGGATTCCACGATACCGTGCACACCGAGTACATTTTAGAATGAAGGAGCGGACAGGAGCTCTGGCTCCGATGATCCAATATTGATCCAATATGTTTGACGGATATAGCTCAATGTGACTTGCATTCCACCGTGTAATGTGCGACTATGAACGTCGTCAATAATGAGTGTGGTGAGAGGGGACCTCTTTGGAAGGATGATGGGGTGTTTTGACTCCATGGAAAGATCGGCGTAATGCAATTGTCCTCCAACGCGTAAGAGTCTATCTCGATGGCTTTTGACCACGAGGAAGCTAAGTCCGGACAACCAACTGGGACAGAGATTGAGATTTATGAGTTGTTCTGGAGCTAGACCGCGGGAAGCACAGTCTGCTGAGTTCTGTTTTCCCTGTATGAAGTGCCACGACCCCTGGGGCATCTCTTTAATAGCAGTTGTTACTCATCCAATTTTGCAAGGAGAAGCCGCCCGCCCTACAAGACTGTTTTACCTGATGCGCTATATCTTTGGCCTCAGAGATTGTGACGGCACCTCCATAAATGTCATCGACGTAGCGGCCCTTCATGAGTGCTGGAACAACTTTAGGAATTCGCACACCTTCGTCCACGATGAGCTGTAGTTTCGTTTGGAGTGCGAGTAACGGGGCATATTTGAGCCCAAAAGTGACAGAGGTGAGTCGAAGAGCAGCAGGCTGACCATCCAAAGTAGTAGGAAACACCTCATCTTCTTGATCATATTCCGTCGTCGCCTGCTGTATTAATTTGTATCGACTGCGTTGCAGAAACCTTGACTCGATACCTGACATGATGTTAGGCGCAACAGTATCCGGCTCGAAGGACCAAAAAATGTTGTGTGATGATAATCTGATTCGTTGCGCCGAGTAAGATTAGGAATCAGGTATGGCAATAGTTGACAAGAATGACAAGCGCGTAGTTCGCAAGGATGACAGGAATGGAGAACGCAAGGATGAATGGCGCGCAGAGCAAAGATGTCTAGCGCGCAGATCACAGGAACGACAGGAACGTAGAACGCAAGGATGAATGGCGCGCAGAGCAAGGATGTCTAGCGCGCAGATCACAGGAACGACAGGAACGTAGAACGCAAGGATGAATGGCGCGCAGAGCAAGGATGTCTAGCGCGCAAATCACAGGAACGACAGGAACGTAGAACGCAAGGATGATTGGCGCGCAGAGCAAGGATGTCTAGCGCGCAGTTGATCCCGTTGAGCTGATTGGTTAGCTAGGGAATAGCGGTAATCTCAAAAGCGGTGTATCATGATCGGTTATCAAGGGAATAGCGGTAATCTCAGAAGCGGTGTATCAAACAGTGTTGTGTCAGCAGAGTAACGTAAGTCATCAATCGCGGTTAACAATTGTTGCGGTAATCTCACCACAACGTCAGGCAGATCGCAAAGCCACGCGGTAAACCACCACAACGTCAGGCTGATCGCAAAGCCACGCGGTAAAGCACCACAACGTCAGGCTGATCGCAAAGCCACGCGGTAAACCACCACAACATCAGGCTGATCGCAAAGCCTCGCGGTAATCCGCCACAACGTCAGGCTGATCGCAAAGCCACGCGGTAAACCACCACATCGTCAGGCTGATCGCAAAGCCACGCGGTAATCCACCACAACGTCAGGCTGATCGCAAAGCCAAGCGGTAATCCACCACAACGTCAGGCTGATCGCAAAGCCAAGCGGTAAACAAGCATCATCGTAATGTCCATCAAAACCTCAATCGTGTGAGTCTGCAGATATCCCGTTCGTAGCGAATCAATGATCGGCTCATAATCTTCTCGTCGGCATACGCAAGGAATCTCGGTGAGAATAGAATTATCATTAGCGGAGAACATGTATTAATGCAGTAAATAGATTATTAAGAGAACAAACACGAAACATTCGCAAGGGAAAATTAACTCACGTTCGTTCACATAGAAACAATGTCACAATGTCGAAGAGAAACAACGCACGTACGCAAAGGAAAAATACCGGGTCACCCGTACGCGAAATAGTACATCGCAACGCGAATATCATATCGAGAGATAAAGCAATGCCATAACCGGCTACGGATACGCGCAATGAAAAGGAACTAAGATCGCCCGCACACAAAAGTACATATAACGCGGATATTTAGTATCACTTCCACCACCACGTAGCCGCCGTAGTCGCGGGGTAAAAAAATGACTGGAAATACCGCATAAGCATTCCTCTAATATCGTAGCAATAGTATCGAGCAATCAAACCTGAAGTCTTTCTCGAGGAAGGAAGCAATGACGTCACAAATCTCGGGAGTCTCGATGACAATTCAGATGGGAATGTTTTGGACCGGATGCAAGGATGTAAAGGTGGAAAGGCCGGGGCATCAGAGCGTCCCGTCAGACCTCGTCAATCTCCGCCACGGCTCCGTCGAAACCCCTCCGCGTTCCGCTCGACTCCCCCAGCGCCTCCCCGCTCCGGGACGCGAACGAACGACACAATCGTTGGGAGAAGTTGCTCAGTTGCTCCCCACGACGATACGCGCACTCTCCTCGTCTCGCCTCACTCAGCAATCTCGATGTCAATTACAACTATTAGAGCACGAAAAAAAACATCAAGCACACCGAATGACACGAAGGAATAACAACGGTTGCTAGGGCCGGTGCTTCACCGTTGCCGCGTTTGCTGACCGTCGCGCGCTCTCCCCGATCCCGCTCGCGAAGTCCGAGCCGGCGTCACGGCGCCCATTTTCAAATCGACGCTATCGTCGCTATCGTCGATTTCGAAACAACAGCCTAGTCCCGATTGCTGGCTTGATAATTGTAACAAATGTCCAGGCACTGCCGAATTTTCCGAAAAGCTAAGTTCAATCCTACAAGCGTCGCAGATTTTAGAGGTACAATGTTCTGTATGGGCTGGAACTGATCGATCAACCCTGTTGACGCAAACATTGAAAACCGATGATTATATGAACATGCTATGCACTAAATTAGAAATTCTCAAAAGTCATTCATTTATTGCAAAAGAACAGTCGAATTTTATTGCAAAAAGGAAGCTGAATCTTCGCAAGGATGAAATAATTGTGATGTTTGACTTTTCCGAAAATTATTCCTATGTTTGCCAAGACGCTTCCCAAGCATTCCATTTCAATAATAATCAATGCACGGTGTTCAGTGTTATATATTATTGGAAGGAAAACGACCAATTAATGCACAAGAGTAATGTGTTTTTGTCACCGAGTCTGAAACATGATACCGCAGCTGTGTACACTGTACAAGGGTTATTAATCCCAGAAATTAAGAAGGTAGTGAAGGATGTAAATAAAATTATTTACATAACAGACGGTGCCAAACAACATTTTAAAAATAGATACCAGATTGCTAATCTAATCCATCATAAAGAAGACTTTGGCATAGAAGCAGAATGGCATTACAGTGCAACTGCTCATGGAAAAAGTGCTTATGATGGCATTGGTGCAATTTTTAAAAGGGAATCTTATAGAACAAGTCTCCTTGCAAAACCAGGAAGTGAAATGTTAACATCAGAATCTCTTTTCGCTTGGGCGAAAGATCATTTTCAACAATAAACATTTTTTACTTTAGCAAGAATGATCATGAGAAAATAAGAAGAAAAATAATAAGAGGTTTGAAAATGCTCCAGCTGTTCCAGAAATAAATAAGAACCATGGGATTATCGTTCTTTCAGACAACCAAATAAAACAAGTCATCATCAAGAGATATTCTAATGCTGAACATGGAGTCGAATGGTGGCCATATGGAAAAAGCTAAAGAAGATATACAACACTGAACATGTGCACACACACACACACACACACACACACACACACACGCACGCACACACACACACACACACACACACACACACACACACACACAAACAAACATACAGCTAAATGCAAACGGCCCTTTTGAGGGCCACATGATCTACAAAATACAATCGGCCCTTTTCAGGGCCACATGATGTACAAAATCCAATCGGCTACCTCCACGTGGTGTACATCGGGTAAAGCTGAAGCCGAGGGTCGTTCTAATTTTAATTGATGTCATTAAATCACCATACAGAATCAACAAAATATGCGTGTGAAATTGCTCGAAATACAATCTGGGGGTATTCTGTGGTCTGTAGACTCAATAAAAAAATTTTAATTCTAATTTTTTTAATTATTTCTAATCTTCCCTAATCATTATTTCGACAACTTGACAATTATTATTAAATAATAATAATAATAATTTTTATTATTATTACTCTATTTGTTTCAGAATAATTGTCAATTTGTTGAAATGATGATTCAGGGGTGGTTTTGAAGGGTTGATTTTGATTATAATGGGGGGTAACGTCTGAAAACTATTTAATTGGATGTTATAAACCATTTTGTTTCAAAGTTGCAACGAATTTGATAGAAACTGCTAAGATTTTAGATGTTGTTTGCATACTTTCTATTTTTTAGGGTGGTATGAGCGGTATTTTGGTCATACTGTCCCACCCTTGAATGTAAATAAAAATCGCCATACGGCATCCAAAAATTGAGTTTCAGACGAAAATTTTGAGACCTCGCAAAGCATTTTATCTTCAAAAATAAAATGTGCAGAGGGGTGGCCGATTTGAGAAAGAATGCCCCATATATATATATTGTCACGACTTTTTGCACTCCCGGACCGCTCCGGGACGTGTGCCGGATCAAAAGGACTTAGGAGAGCGGGATGGTAGGCCTCTCCAGTGGTTTCCTCGCACCTCCGATACTCCACGAAATGTTCCGAATGTTGGGCGCCAGACGCGTACATTCGCGTCCACGAAATCGCGAAAACCTAAACGAGATGCAAAACGAAGTGTGGGGAGGTGCGTGGAATCGGCTTGCTTGACCTAATCACGGGCGGGGTTAATGAAGGGCAGCGCGATATCCGGCGGGGTGACCGTAAATTTGTAACTCAGTCAGATAACAAAGAAAATACCATTTATTGAGTGCTGGTTGTCGAGAAAGTAACAACGTTTATCCATCCGGCTTCGATTAAACACAAAATAAAGCCGATAACCAACCAAGAATTCAACAGAAATAATTTGTAACGCGGTCATTAAAGCTTATTGTAGGCGCACGGAAAGCGCAGTTCTCAAACACTTAATAATAATAATAACGCGAGATGCGAAAGTTAACGGAAAAGGTCGCGAAATGGTGATGCACCACGCTCGATGCGCGTGAACACCACGCCCGTACGAGAATTCTATCGCCAGGCTATCTTAATCTACGCGAGAATTTTCTAAATGGGCGCAACATGGAGGCGCAGAGATTGTGACAATACAAGGAGTACTATTTCTAACGCAAAATTCGAGGTTATCGCGAGCAGGGCGGGACGCCATAGGACGTAACGCAAGTAATACCAAACGCAAGGGGCTTGTGAACGAAAGCTTCTCAACGCGAGAGCCAATCTAACGCAATTACTCCATCGACACCGAGGGGAGCTCGACGCAATTATCCACTCGTAATACCGGAATTCGAACACAATCGATACGCTAAAACCGACGCTAGAACACAAGAATTTCCCGACGCGAAGAAACGGTAACGCAATTTACGAAGTACCGGCCCGTATGCGGCCGTACACCAAGGTCGCGAGGACGACGCAATACACTCGCGATATCGAACTCATTAACGCGCCTATCACGATCTCCAGGGGTTCGCCGTAACGCTTGTACCGCGGTTCCGCGGCCACGAGACCATCCCGAGGCCCTTCACTCTCGTTATCGATCGCGAAATTACTCTCGATCTCACATGCGTTATCCCGAGCGAGAGCGTGCACCGGAGGGCGGTGTCGTGGCGTTACATTGAGAGAATAACGGGCAACCTCACCGGCGATACGCCTCCTCCTGGTTCCTCGCCGTCACCGTCGACCAACGGTCCTCGATCCGACCAGAAATTCGATATCCTCGACTCGGGGTGGCTATCGCGTACTTTACAGAACGGGTGATCTCGCCGACGGACGACCAGAGAGTGTCGCCGAATTCTCGCTCGATAACGAGATCGATGCGGTCGCCCCTCTCGGAGCGCGCGGACCAATCGGAAGCGAGCTTGCAAGCTCGCACGATACCAACGCAGGATCGTCGCAAGGGGATCCTTCGGGGGCGCGCAACGGTCCCTCGGCGGCGTAGCGGCTCCTCAAATTTCTTCCCTGGCGGCGGACGGAACTTGGCTTGTGCCGGTTGGCCTCCGGTTTGACCCTGGGGCGGTGGCCAGCCACCCCGTAGGTCGATGTTGCTTGGAGATCCTTCGTTGTAGCCGGGTTTTTACCCAGGCGCCCTGGGGCCCCGCTATCGGCGGCTCGTCCGTCGCTGCCTCCATGCCGCACGCCTGCCGCGTTGCTCTCGCCAGCCCGTGATCTCTGCTGCTTCCGTTTTTGCCACCCCTCCTCGGTCGTCAATCGTCCTTGGTTTCCCTCGCCGATTACTCCCTCGAAGATTTGCCGTGGCGTGGGTGAGGTGCCGCGCGTATTACATTACATAAAAGAAAAGAAAGTAATCAGAATGCGGAAACGCGATTAAATACGACCCCTGGAGATCTCGTCGTTGCCTCCCTGGTCCGTCCGTGGGCGCAAAATTTAGCGCCTTGTGACGGCGGCGGGGCGCCGCGACGGTGCGGCGAGCCGCAATGTCACAATATATATATATATATAATTTGAATATAGAGGAGGTTAATGTTAGAACGCGTTGATGGAAATAAAGGTATGGAGGAAACGGAAGAGATAGATTAAAAATAATTTTGCCACTATTTATACTGATATTTAATTTTTTATTTATTATTTACATTTTGCTTCATATACAATATTATCTAATGCAAAAGCTAATAGTCTATGAGCGAACTTCCATCGGACACCTCACTCAGTACTTTCCTGCCTGACATTTATCCGTGATACAATTTTGCTGTAAGATGGTTACAAAATGTTTATACTTATTACTAACATACTGTATATTCTGACATAGATGGAAATATACATGTTCGACACATTGTTCGATTTTGAACAAAAATAATATAGTTGCTGGTATCATATACAAGCATGTATCGCGGAACGTACGTTTTGCGATATTAGCGTCACGCATTTTAACGAGTTCTATAACTAGTTCTATAGATCTCGAATAGACAGCAATGAACAGTCGACCGCATGAGTTGTTCGATATCCATGCGTCTTTCGATGATCGTTGTCCACGTTGCATGAGGCAACACGATCTGATTTCTCCGATTGTCACCAAGAATCAATTCCACAAGGATGTAGATCCCACATTGATTCCGATATCCAAATACTTGTAAGCCGTGACTGTCAGGGCAAATCGTCTGCTTAAGGGTCGACAGGAGTAAGAGTGGAGACCTCTGTCGGCCGGCCGGGAATTACGGATTAGTTTTTTCCCAAATTTTAGCCTAATTAATTAACGAATCTCATTAAAATTAGGCTCATTTTAATCAGTAAGATCAGCCGCAACTCGGTACATAGCCGGATTTTGGAAAAAGGATCGAAATAAAATTTTTAATAAATGTGGGGAAACGCGCAGCTAGCAACGGGTCAGGTTGGGTTAGCTGCGAGTCCGTATTTTATTTATTATAAATTTTTAAGAGCCAAAATGCAAAATCCGGCTATGTACCGGGTTGCGGCTGATCATACTGATTAAAATGAGCCTAATTTTAATGAGATTCATTATTTAATTAAGCTAAAATTTGGGAGAAATGATTCTCACTAGTAAGAGCAGCTCATGGGGAATTTTCGTGGTAACTATACTGACAAGGGCTGTGTTCAGAGATGTCAATTGCTATTTTGCCCGCTGCCTGCGCGCCTGGTGGGGACACGCGCACAGCTGACGGAGAAGCCGTGTACGTGTGCGCTGGGCGCTCGGCGGCGGCTCGGCGCGGCTCGGCCAGCTTCGGGCGGGTAGAAGCCGGTTCATCGAAAGTCGTATGCGTTAGCGCGTCGGCTGACTTGGCTCGTCTATTATGTCTCGCGTATCCCTTCTGATGTTGATTTATGAATAAAATATATATTATGACATTGCAGATGACAATAAAATATCCCTTCCCACACTAGGCGCGAAACACTATCGTGTGTCTCTTAATTATTTAAAAGTAATGAAACTAATAACAAAAATGTTAGTAAATTGATTAAGTACATAAATGATGTCTAATAAAATTATATTATCTTTATTTTGAAAATAAACTATATAAATTAAGTAAAGAAATAAAAACAGAAAAAGCGTAAATATTAGAAATCCAGTCTTGGCCAATATGTACGCTTTCTTCTAAAAAAATCTTGTTATTAATTTAGAAAATAAATTATTGTTAACACAAGAAAAGTGAAATAAAATATTAAATTATATATTATTTGTTTTAGAAATATTGTTTTGATAATATAATTACTTCGCTAATAGCAAATACATGTAATATAAAAATAAAAAAAGGAAAAAATTATTTGTGTAACAATATGATAAATTTATTGTAATATATTTGTTCTCAAATAAGTGCATGGACAACGTACATATTGTTGCTCAACAAAAACCGCGAGAAGGTGGTGGTCTCTTCCGTCAAGAGAAAATGTAAACATTATTTTCTTAATATTAAAGAAAACAATTGTTTACATTTCCTACGAATGCAGATAGAACAGAGAGAGAGAGAGAGAGAGAGAGAGAGAGAGAGAGAGAGAGAGAGAGAGAGAGAGAGAGAAACAGTACACACGTAAACGAGAGAAGGGCTACCGCACCTTTTTTTGTAACGGGGAAAATCCTCATAGGATACCCCCGCCCCTGGGGGAGGGGCGGGTGGTTATGCCGGACTCTTACCAGCTAAAACCCCCCCGGATGACCCTCGCGGTGTTGTGTAAGGGAGGCCCCGGGAACCGTCGTGACGCGTCCGTGAGCCTCCCCACACCTTGCCCTGTTGGGCTAAAGCTAATTTGTGACGGATGAGTGCCACCCCCCCCTTCCGGGGTTGCTTTCGCACGGGCGCACGGTCCTCCAACCCCGCGCCCGCCCCCGGGCGAGTGGAGGAAGGAGTGGCCACCTCCGTGGAGATGGGTACCTCCCCCCTCGCGCCCTCACGTAGAGGGTAGGGGTGAGGCCGGGCGACCCCGGGAGCGTTTCAACCCCCAGAGACCTGGCCCCCGTCCCCCCGCGGCCCGGGGGGAGCGCTTGTGGCGGAGCCCCCGTGGAGAATCCGCCCGAGCCCGGCCCAGGCCGCCGCGACCTCCGTCGACCGCTCGGCCGAAATCTGCGGCGGAAGGATGGGCCCCGCCGCCACTCCTCCCTCGCTGTTGTGCAACCCCCTCCCCCTTCCGATTGGCGAGGGAGCGGGGCGCCTGGGGAGTGGGGGGGATGTCGCCCTCGTCGGAGGACGACGCCCCCCATCCCCGAGCGTTATTATAGTCCCTAACCTTCACCTCAAACTACTCCATCTATGGCTGCGGCCAGGGCGCCTACACCTCTGTGACCGCCCCGTCTCCGCCTGCGTCTTCTCGCAGGCAGAGGCGGCCTTGGCGTCCCGTCCTCCTCCTCATTGCTGTCCGCTGGAGGGAGGTCTGCTTCCCCCCTCCGAATCCTTTCGTTCGCCTCCTTCCGCGACATTACGGTGCCGCAGAAGGAGACGAACGCCCTCCATTTCTCGTCTGCCTCTCCCCCTTCGACCGTCGCGGCTATGACAGCCGGGAGGGAGAGGTTCTCGCCTATGACTGCCTGGAGGACACAGCGCTCCTCTGCCCACGCTGGACAGTGCTCCAGCGTGTGCTGCGCCGTGTCTGTCTCCTCCGGGCAGTGATGGCAGCGTGTGGTGCGCTCCTTCCCGATACGACACAGGTAATGACTAGGGCCCGGACGTTCGGGCACGGAGCCCGGGCACGAGCCGAGAACCACTGCGCGCTCGCCCCACCATCGAGTCCGAGCGCTCCGACGCGACGCTCGGCGATCAGACTCGATGGTGGGGCGAGACTCGATGGTGGGGCAAGCCTCGCGAGATCTATTAAATAAGCGAAGATCGCGGAGACTGACTTTTCTATTGTTCGCGATCGCACGAGAATACTGTTTCATCGAATTGCAAACATAATTAAAAGAAAAAAATGACTTCTTTGTCATATGAATATGACAGAAATATATATGATTTTCTTACAGAGTCGAATCGACTTTATTGTAAAATATGTTCCACGTTTCTGTATAAAGTTACTTCCTATTCCTTAAAACGGCATGAGCAAACCGATAAACATATACGTACTCTTTACCGATCGCGATTTTCGTTGGCCGATTCTCCACCCACAATTCAAGGAAGAAAGTCCACATTTTCGCAAGAACTATGCGAAGCTTTCCTTGCTGCCGATATCCCGCTAACAAAACTAGAAAATCCTAAATTACACAAGTTTCTTGAAAAATGGACTCAACAAAATGTCCCGGAAGTGTCCACATTGCGAAAAATTATGTAGAACCAAATTACGTCGAAACAATGTGTAAAATACGTAATATTGTGAACGAAGATAATATCTGGTTATCGGTAGACGAAACTACAGATGCAGAAGGCAGAGCTGTTGCAAATTGTATAATAGGGACCTTACATTGTGATAAACCCGGTAAAATTTTCCTTCTTAATTCTGCAGTATTGGATAAAACAAATAATGAAACTATTGTTCAATTTGTCAAAGACTCTTAAAGAATTGTGGCCTACTGAAACAAACAACGAGAGAGTATTATTGTTTTTATCGGGCGGTGCTGCTTATATGAAAAAAGCTGGAAAAAAACTATGCGGCATGTTTCCGAAAATGATCCACGTAACTTGTCTTGCCCACGGATTACACCGTGTAGCTGAAGAAGTTAGGTGTACATATAAAAAAGCAAACTGGATCATTTCTGAAACAAAAAAAATATTTCGCAAAGCTCCACATAGAGACGACTTGTTTAAAGAAATGCTTCCCAATGTTCCTTTACCGCCATCGCCAATTACAACCCGTTGGGGTACTTGGATCGAAGCAGCAAGTTACTATAAGAAGCATTTTTTGGAAATAAGATCTGTCATTGAGGCTTTGCCAAAAATGATTCCGCCGCTATTAAAAAAGCTAAGAAACTATTTAAGTCGACAAAGATCCAGGAAGAGTTCGAATTGATTCATACAAATTTCGAATGCCTGGTGATTGCAATTAAAAAACTAGAAAATCAGACTCTTCCTATACTCGACGCAATCTACGAAATACAAAATATTCAGAACATAATTTCTGCATCTGACGAAATTAAATTATGCATTAAAAAAAGATTGGTCACAGTTCTGAAAAAAATGAAGGATACCAACAGTTTTGTGACAGATCTACAACGTATTCCTCCTATTTTCAAGTATGCCCCACTTACTTCATGTGACGTGGAACGAAGTTTCTCTAAATATAAATCCATTTTATCATCTAATAGAAGAAGCTTTAAATTTCAAAATCTAAAACACCTTCTCATAGTTAATTGTTTTCATAATTTATAATTAATTAATTTACATTTAAAAAAATATTTCTGTTTACTTTTAATTTCAGAAAAAAGTAAAATGTTAAAAATAAATTAAAATATAATATATATCTTTAAAAATAAAATAAAATAATAAAAGATGAGAAAATTAAAAAAAATAAAAATAAGGTTTAAAAAAAATAAAAACAAAAAATAAACTAAAACTAAAAAAAGCAAATGAAACCGGCTCTCCACCACGTCCTCGTTCGTGGTTCTGGTTTAACTAAGAGTGGAGAATCTTAAGATTTATTTCCTTTTTAAATTAAAAAAGGTATTAACTAACTACTAAAAGTACTTTAAATATTTCTTTAAATGCAAATTAATTAATTATAAATTATGAAAACAATTAACTATAAGAACTTCATTTTTTCTCAGAACTGTGAATAATCTTTTTTTAATGCATAATTTAATTCCGTCAGATGCAGAAATCATATTCTGAATATTTTGTACTTCGTTGATTGCGTCGAGTTTAAGGGTCTGATTTTCTAGTTTTTTAATTGCAATCACCAAGCATTCGAAATTTGTATGAATCATTTCGAACTCTTTCTGGATCTTTGTCGACTTAAATAGTTTCTTAGCTTTTATAATAGCTGCGGAATCATTTGGCAAAGCCTCAATGATAGATCTTATTTCCAAAAAATGCTTCTTATAGTAACTTGCTGCTTCGATTCAAGTACCCCAACGAGTTGTAATTGGCGATGGCGGTAAAGGAACATTGGGAAGCATTTCTTTAAACAAGTCCTCTATGTGGAGCTTTGCGAAATATTTTTTTTGTTTCCGAAATGATCCAGTTTGCTTTTTTATACGTACATCTAACTTCTTCGGCTACACGGTGTAATCCATGGGCAAGACAAGTTACGTGGATCATTTTCGGAAACATGCCGCATAGTTCTGTCCCAGCTTTTTTCATATAAACAGCACCATCCGATAAAAACAATAATACTCTCTCGTTGTTTGTTCCAGTAGGCCACAATTCTTTTAAAAAGTCTTTGACAAATTGACCAATAGTTTCATTATTTGTTTTATCCAATACTGCAGAATTAAAAAGAAAAATTTCACCGGGTTTATCAGAATAAGTTCCCTATTATACAATTTGCAACAGCTCTGCCTTCTGCATCTGTAGTTTCGTCTACCGATAACCAGATACTATCTTCGTTCACAATATTACGAATTTTACACACTGTTTCGACGTAATTTGGTTCTACATAATTTTTTCGCAATGTGGACGCTTCCGGGACATTTTGTTGAATCCATTTTTCAAGAAACTTGTGTAATTTAGGATTTTCTAGTTTTGTTAGCGGAATATCGGCAGCAAGGAAAGCTTCGCATAGTTCTTGCGAAAATGTGGACTTTCTTCCTTGAATTGTGAGTGGAGAATCGTCCAACGAAAATCGCGATCGCTAAAGATTACGTATATGTTTATCGGTTTACTTATGCCGTTTTAAGTAACTTTATACAGGAACGTGGAACATATTTTACAATAAAGTCGATTTGGCTCTATGAAAAATCAGATATATTTGTGTCATATTCATATGACAAAGAAGTCACTTTTTTCTTTTAATTATGTTTGCAATTCGATATGAAATAGTATTCTCGTGCGATCGCGAACAATAGAAAAGTCAGTCTCCGCGGTCTTCGCTTATTTAAGTAGTAGATCTCGCGAGGCTCGCCCCACCATCGAGTCTCGCCCCACGCTCCGACGCTCGGCGATCGGACTTGATGGTGGGGGGAGCGCGCAGTGGTTCTCGGCTCGTGCCCGGGCTCCGTGCCCGAACGTCCGGGCCCTAGTAATGACCAAAACAACCATAACCGGTCATCACCTGCGTCGTGTGGAACGTAGAACCGCGTCTTCTACGCTCCACCCACTCCTCTAGTACCGGTTGGACAGCTTCGCGCACTCTCTCCCCAGACAAACGCGGATCTAGAAGGTAGTCCTTCCACTTTTGTAGGAGAGTGCTCGTGATCTGGAGCTTCAGCTCTCTCTTTTCCCTCGGCGGGAATCCCGGCGAGGGCAGTCGCTCCCACGTGGGAGACATCCTATAGGCCCTGGCGGAAGTGCTAAGAGGAATTCCCCACTTATCAGTAGAATATTTTTTTTTGAGTGAAGGATATCCTTCAGAAGATCTCGTAAGATAGGCTTATGCAACGGATATGCCAGAATATTTAGATATTGTGAGATTATAACAGGATATCTCACGATATCCTATTGGAATATCCCGGGCAGAACCTGCTGGGGGATATCCGTGGGATCGTATTTGGAAATTGGGACATTTGGGATATCCCCACAGATACAGTGTGCTGTGTGGGTATA